>VDFB02072312.1:63188-82407 GCA_007258455.2 Sequoia sempervirens
AAGAGTGGATATCACCAGATCCAGATTCAAGAGGGAGATCAATGGAAGAATGCCTTCAAGACTAAAGAGGGCCTATACGAGCGGTTAGTCATGTCTTTTGGGCTAACCAATGCACCGAGCACATTCATGCGGCTCATGAACGAGGTACTAAAAGAATTTCTGGGAAGTTTTGTTATTGTGTATTTAGATGATATTTTGATTTACAGTAAGACGTTGGATGAGTATCTGATACACATTCGGAGAGTCTTTGAGAAGTTAAGAGAAGAGAAACTGTTGATTAATCTGAAGAAGTGCAGTTTTGTGAAGAGGGAGTTAGTGTACTTGGGATTTGTTGTCTCAGCAAAAGGTCTCAAGATGAACCCAGAGAAGGTGAAGGTTATTCTGGAATGGCCTACCCCAAGAACTGCTACCGAGGTGAGATCTTTCCATGGTTTGGCTAGCTTTTATAGAAAGTTCATTAGAAACTTCAGTGGTATTTGTGGACCCCTGATTGAAACAATGAGAGGGGATAGAAAAGAATTCAAGTGGAGCACTGGAGCGGCAAAAGGTTTTGAACTGTTGAAGCAGAAGGTGACAGAGCAACCTGTTCTAGCCCTCCTAGATTTCAACAAGGTGTTTCAGGGGGATTGTGATGCCAATGGTTGTGCCATTGGAGTAGTGTTGAGCCAAGAAGGTAAGCCCATTGCCTATTTCAGTGAAAAGTTAAATGATGCAGAGAGAAAGTATTTTGTATATGATCAAGAATTTTATGCAATATTTCAAGCATTAAAGAAATGGAGACATTATTTGTTGCTAAAGGAATTTGTTCTATATACTGATCATCAAGCCTTGTAGTACCTAAATAGTCAGCAAAAATTAAATCAGAGGCATATGAAATGGGTAGAGTTTTTACAGAGTTATACCTTTGTTTTGAAACATAGGAGTGGGAAGTCAAATAAGGTTGAAAATGCCTTAATTAGGAGGCATAAATTGATGACAAAGATGTAGATTGAAGTGGCTGGGTTCAATGAACTCAAGACACTGTATGCAAAAGATCCTGATTTTGTAGAGGCTTGGAAAGCTTGCAAGGAACTTGTTTGAGTGGACAGGATAAGGTGGCTGGATTTTATAATCCAGGATGGCATGTTAAGGGAAGTCAATTGTGTATCCTGAGGAGTTCCATGAGGGAGAACCTGATAAAGGAGAAGCATAGTGGAGGATTGGCAGGACATTTTGGTCGAGATAAGACCATTGCCATTATCATTGAGCATTATTATTAGCCTCAGTTATCACAAGATGTGAAGAAGTTTGTGCAGAGTTGCAGGGTGTGTCAGATGGCTAAAGGAGTGAGCCATAATATAGGCTTATATCAGCCCTTACCTGTACCAGAGAGGCCTTGAGAGGATATAAGTATGGACTTTGTTCTTGGTTTGCCAAGGATGCAAAAGAGGGAATGATTCAATATTTGTGGTAGTTGACAGGTTTTCGAAGATGGCACATTTCATTCCATGTCAGAAGACCCATGATGCAGTCCACATTGTTGACTTGTTCTTCAAAGAGGTGGTGAGGCTACATGGTTTGCCAAAGAGTATTGTTTCAGATCGTGATACCAAATTTGTGGGGTGCTGTTAGAGGACCTTATGGAAGAAGTTGAAGATACGAGTTGAAGGCCTACACACCATCCACAAGAGATGGGCGATGAGGTTGTTAATAGGAGTCCAATCCCATCGAGATGTTTGGGGTAGGAGATAAACCCAAGGGATGGGACTTGATCTTACCCCTAGGCAGAATTTTCTTACAACAATTCTGTCAATAGAAGTACTGGTAGATCACTCATTCAGATTGTGTATGGAGGTAGCCCCAAAACAACTCTAGAATTGAGGAAGATGGACCAAGAGAAGAAAATAAGTGTTGAAGCCGAAGATTTTGTAGAAACACATCAAGGATATACATGAGAAGGTAAGAGAACATATTAACAAGATGAATATGCAATATAAGCTAAGGCGGATTAGAAGAGGAGGTATAAGGAGTTTCAGATTGGTGATGAAGTGATGGTCCACTTGAGGAAAGAAAGGTTTCCAAGAGGGAACATATAATAAATTAAGATGAAGAATTTCATCCCTATAAGACTTTGAAGAAGCATGATTCAGGGAATGCATATGAGGTAGAGTTGCCTGATGGAATCAACATTTTCCATGTGTTCAACATTTCAGATTTGACAAAGTATCATGAAGGTGGGACGAAGGAAGCACCGGCAATAGGGCAGTATAGCATTCTAGCACCTACTTTAGAAAGGGAGGAGATTGAAGCAATCTTGGATAGTCATGTGGGAGGGAGTACCAAAAATAGGCAGTATGAAGAATATCTGGTGAAATGGAGAGGAAGGCCTATGGAAGATTCATCTTGGCTATCTAAGGTAGTGGTTGATCGGTTGGGTTTTCCTCAACCATCTGAGACGTGACGGGTCACTTTCAAATTACCCTGGGTGTCTGATGTAGGAGCATCCAGTGGTGTAAGGGCAATCTTGCATCACCCAAAAATAGTTAAATTTCAAGTTTCTCAGTTTTTAGATGTTTTTACATTTTTGGATACCCTTTTCATCATATTGAAATTCCCAATTTACGGTTTTTATTTTCTCCTGGGTTGAAAGATATTGTAGTTTTAGTTTCCCATATTTGCACCTGAAAATCTTCCGAGTTAGATTTGAGGCACTTAGAGCCCCGGATTGGCCCCGAAAATTTCTAAAATTGACATTTTGAGCTTTCTCTTGACTCTCCTTTTCCAATTCTCAAACGCTCGCCGAGGAGCCCCGTGATCAAAATGGCTGAAGTTACACTTTCTAGAAGATACAATTGCAAATGCTCTTTTGAAATTTGAACTTCATGTTGTAAATTTTCGGTGCCAAACTGCCTAAACTCAAATTTGAATGTTGTTTTGGCTCCAAACTAATGAGGAGCTCTATTTATGGACGGGTTTCTAATTTTTGGGCAACGTTTTGGGGACAAGCTCGCATATTGCGAAAGGGTTATTCTATAGATTTCTGTAACTTGCATGTGTTGTAGAACTTGGGGATTTGAGATCCTCTACATGTAAGAAGCTCCATTTTCTGAATAATAAAATTATTCTCTTGTTCGTGGGTTATTTTCTAAGTCTCGAGTTGCGCCCTCATCAAAATGGTGGTGATTATTTGGCAGCTTACATCTTTTCTATCATAATCTGTTGTATTTTAATCCTACATTTGTTTTTAAAATTTGAGGCATTTTGTAGTTAGCTTAGGATGGTAAGATTTAACAAATATTAAGTACATACATAGTTTAAATATCATTAATTATATTAAATTTCAACACATTATGCATATTCCAAAACTTCATTAAAAATTTCTATTAAATTACAATCCAATTATGTTCACACAAAATTATTCAAATTAACTCTAAAAACCATTTTGCTATGAGAATTTAACTTTATTTTTCTTATGAAACACACAATCTCACCTATATATTTATTCTTCAATGTCTTTTATCCTTTCCCACCTAGATGTGATCTAATCTTTGACGTCAAAACATCAAGGCATATCAACTAATTCATTTATATGATCAAAAGTCATGGTATAGTTAGATTAAGTAGTACCATGAATGTGTGTCACATCAGATAGTGTCTTCATCATGACATCACTAAAAATTAGTGTCTTAATTGTGGAAAATAACTATTTTGGATGTGAAAAATAACTTGTTGATTTTCCCTATTTCTCTCTTCCCTCTCCTCCATGGTGTGAGCTATTATTTTGCAAAATTATTTTTTACAAATTTCTTGTGGATTAGGATATTTAGGTTGGATCTAAAAGAGGCTTTCCAAAGGATTGTGTGCATTACATTCAAGAAGGATAATCTTTGTTGTTGAGGGTTTTTATTTTTGAATGTATTATTCTATTTTGTTTTATACAAACATGCTTAGATAGTTTTCATATTAAATTTCATCCTTCACCTAAGGAAATTGTATGTCTTTCCATTTGTAGTATGCTAAGTTTGAATCAAGATCTATATTTTTACTTGTGAAATTTATATTTGTAAGTTTTTAGAATAGGAAAATTACATTTTATGCTAGATATATGATTTTTTTTTGCTAAATCATTACTTGAAACTTGAGTAATCTCCTAATTTGAGTTCTCAAAAGGGTATATTCCATTTTAGTTTTTTATTTATTTATAACATTGAAATTTTTTCAAAATTCATTAATGATGTTTTTTTGGGAAGTTTGTATGGTTTTTCTTTTTTTTAAATATCAAAATTGAGTTGTAGACCATATTAAACTGTTTTGTTTTGTAGGATGAAAATTATCCTTATGGAAATGTATTTATCTATCTTTTGGATATGAGTGTCTTTGTTTTTTACCTCAATTTATGTCTCACAATATTTTAATCACTTTGGAACTTTTGGTGTTAAGGTTTAACTCTAGAGTTAGGAGTTGAGCGAAATTTTATTTCCATTCAAATTTGAATTGTAAACTAGAGGAGCTTGAGAATGGAAAAAATATAAAAATATAATTTAAAATGAGATCAAATAAACATAAACATAATTAAGACTCAAGACATTATCATGATATTATCACATGTTTATATATAATGTGTGTACATAAATATATTCACATGATTATTGGTTGTCCTTTCCATTCTAATTGTATGTTATTGATTTTTATTTTCATTTTCACTATTTGATAATTTGCGTTTATCACCATTTCAAATGTTTTAATTAGTAGTTATCATTATTTAGTTTGTATGTTATTAGCAATTATCACCATTTACTTTGTGTGTTATTAGTGGTTAATACCAAATGTTACTATTGGATTCCATTATTCGATATTATTTTTTCAATGTGTATTCTATTGGATGGCTCATGTATGATATGAAATTAGTATGTTTGATTATTCAACCACTTTATTTTGTGTGAGTGTTGTTGGACTACCTAATCAATATGCTCCTAGTATAAAGGGGTGGGCCTTATGGTCACACATTATTGGGTGATGTTGATCATTATTAGGTCCATATGGATCCTTTGATATGTTCATTGGAGGGTGTGGAATTATCTTGTTTTATCATGTTAGTTGTATATTTATAATATTTTTATTTTCTTGGAAAAGTTGTAAAGATGGATTTTGTAATCCTTGATTAGCTTCAAAATTTTCTATTTTCATAATAAGATGAACCATAATGTGAAACAATAATGTAAAATGTATATGTATTGTAAAATATAATAAGATGAACAATAATGTGAAATGATAATGTAAAATGTATATACTATAAAACATAATAAGATAAACCATAATGTCAAATTTACATAATGTGAAGATCATCATCCAAGAACCATAATGTGAAAAATCACAATATAAAATGTATAACAAATCATGTGTCTACATGTAAAATAAATCAAATTGGAGGATGCCTAATATGACTATGGATCAATCTCTCTCTCGATCACTATCTAGATCCATGTCCTGATTCTCTAGATCTGTGGCCCGATGCCTCTCTCGATACTCGTCTCGATCCATGTCCCGATTTGTCTCCGTGCAAAAGAAAGTACATTAATTAATTTAATTTACACATGTCTAAATGTATTAAATTCATCTTAAAGTTATGTACTTTAATGTTTGAATGTATTAAGTACTTTAAATATTATAAATGTTTACCTCAGATGTACCATGCATAAGATCATCTGCATGCTCCAAATCTCCAAAGCCTGCCAAACCCTTGTTTTGCTACAAATTTAAAAATACAAGATTTCAATGAAGAGTGGGAACTACTTTAAAGTCAATTTTATTTTATATATGTATGCGAATTTTTAGAATGCAAAATATATCTGATTATTTGAAAGTACTTGTGTCTCACCCTGGAGCACTCTACTAATGTCACTAATGTCACGAGAATGCATAGTCAAATTAGGGACACCTGTATCAGGTAGAGGACCAGTGCCAAAGAGAAGTGAGCTATATGTGCCATGTACATCATGCGTAGTAACCTCAAGGGCTATAGGCTAGTCTGGAATATGTACATCTTGTGAAGCTGCCTCACCCTGACCTGACTGTCTACCAAAATTCCATCTAATATGAGATACTACACTATCTAAAGGAATTGCATACCCATCACTGATAAACTAGTATGATGATAGTAAATTAGTAATGGAAACCATAGCAATATTGCATACAATGGCTTCACTCAGCTGGGCCACATATGATGGTGATGGTAGCTCTGCTTGAATGTAAGGATCATAATTGGTAGATGTAGCCTCAGTAGGAGGAAGGCTAATCTATGGACGTAATAAGTATCTTCCTACATGATCAGATGACATCTGATCAACCTAAGTAGCAATCACAATAATATTGTCAAAAAGGTCAATTTGAGTAGGTGTTGTTGCTAGACTTCTTGCTATTGCTAGTTCCAAACGTTTTGGAAGAACTAAAAGGTTTCGACCAACTAATGCCCTCTTGTTGATGGGCGATGGAAAATCTACATGTTTAAATTGAGGTTTTTTCAACAAACCTCCCTTTTCCCTATCCAACATGTGAAGGAATAGATGTGTAATCCACTGCTAACCCTAAATGAAGCTCAACATATAGTTGTTTGCAAAATTAAAGTGGAAACTCATCATTATGAGGCCATCTATGATGGGCTTCCAACCATCTGGGATATATAAAAGGAGCAAAAAGCTCATCTGTACATCTAGTAACAACATATCCTCTAACTTTCTTTTGTCCCATATAATGAGGGAACATGTTGTGCACATTATGTGTCAAAACTCTACTAGTAATAGAATCAATCTTCTCTGTGCCAACAACACTACTGACAAGGGACCTTTAAAACTCCTCTATGTTGACCTGATCATAAGGATTATAAGATCAAATCATGTGAATCATATGATGGATCTCCTGTTGAATGCTAACTAATCTATCTCTATTAGTGAGATTAAGGGAGTTAAGTATTGTTTGGTCCAAACATCTCAAAGCATTCTCTAATCTCATAATTCTATCACTATATAAATTAGACCTGGCCTCAGCTTGTTGTTGAGATTGGGTTGAATGATGTGATCCCTAATCATTAGCCATATCTATATAAATATGTAAAGATATGCAAATTTAATTAAAACAAGAAAATTACAAATATGTAATAATTATATTTCTCTAATTTAGTAAAATATATGCAATAACCATTTTCCTAGTAAGATTCTCCATAGGAAATTATAAAAAATAGGAAATACATGAGCAATGAGTGGCTTGAACATCATGAAGTAATTTAATAAGAACAATTTTGAGTTCATTCAACTATCTATGAAAAAGAGGGAGAAAGGGAGAAAGTAGGATTATAAAAAATTTCCTATAAAAGAAGAGGTACTAAAATATCCTAATCAAACATTCACATGTAAAAGTAACAAATAAGCATATAAATACATAAATATTGAATGAACTCCTACACTATAATTATGTGTGGTGCAATTCTACTTCATGTTAGATAAGGAGATATTCTATTATGATTGAGGTCTTAAAATTGTTTGTCCTTTTGTCATTACACACATCTAGGCCTTTTGTGATGCCTCACTAAGTGAATTTATAACACCATTCTTGGTGATGGTGTACATGAAAAATACAATAAATGATCAATCAAATACATAAGAATACTAAATAACAATAGATGATCAATCAAATACTTTATTGAAATAATCTTGGAAGGCTATTAATTGGATTTATGTGAATGGATAAGTGTATCTAGTTATAGTAGAAATTTCAGTGCCTACAATGTATTTTAGGATATGACTTAAACAACTCTATAATTTCATTTAAATGCATGATTTTATAAATATATTTATGTTGTGCATTTAAATGAAATTATATAGCCTAAAAACTTTCTTACATTAAGTTGTAAGTCATATATCCTAAAATACATTGTGCTAGGCACCAAAATTTCTACTATAGCTAATTTCACTTATGTGAAAGGATAAGTGAAACTAGTTATATAGTAGAAATTTGGGTGCCTACGATGTATTTTAGGATATGACTTACAACTAGATCTATAATTTCATTTAAATGCATGATTTTATGAGTATATTTAAGTGGTGTGCATTTAAATGAAATTATAGTCATACTCTTACATTAAGTTGTAAGTCACATCCTAATTTATACATTTCCCTAGGCACCAAAATCTCTACTATAACTAGTTTCACTTATCCATTTACATAAACTCCAATTACTACCCTTCCAAGATTATTTCAATAAAGTGTTTGACTGATAAATTATTGTATTGAATGTACACCATCACCAAGCATGACCTATTAAACTTTCACTTAGTGTGATGCATCCAAAAAGCCCAATTATTACCCTTTCAAATTATTTCAATAAATTTTTATTTAATATGCTTCTATATTTGATTGGAATTTTGCACATTCAATGAATTGACTACATTCAAAGGTTGATATTTCAAAGAATGAGTCTACAAATACATTTTGAACACAATATTTCTCACATTTAATACATTAAATGATCAATCAAATACAAAAGAATATTAAATAACCATTTATTAAAATAATTTGGAAGAGTAATAATTGGCCCTTTTCGCCATTCTTCATGATGTTATACATTGAATAAAATAAATGATCAATCAAATACTTTATTGATATAATCTTTGAAGGATATTTATTGGAGTTATGTGAATAGATAAGTGAAAGAAATTTTGTTGCCTTAAGACGATGTATTTTAGGATATGACTTACAACTTAATGTACGAGTATGACTATGGCTTCATTTAAATGCACGACTTAAATATATTCATAAAATAAATGCATTTAAATGAAATTATATCTAGTTGAAGTCATATCCTAAAATACATTTTAGGCACCAAAATTTCTACTATATAACTAGTTTCATTTATCCATTCACATAAACTCCAACTACTACCCTTCCAAGATTATTTCAATAAAACTTATTTAATTGATCAATTATTGTATTGAATGTACACCATCACCAAGAATGACCCATTAAACATTCATTTAGTGTGAAGCATCTAAAAAGGTCAATTATTACCCTTCCAAATTATTTCAATAAATTAATTATTTAATATTCTAAATTATATTTGATTGTCATTTTGCATGTTCAAGTGAATTGAACGAGTGAGTCTACAAATACATTTTGAACCCAAGTTTTCCCACATTCAATACATTAAATGATCAATCAAATACAAAATAATATTAAATAACCATTTATTAAAATAATTTGGAAGAGTAATAATTGGCCCTTTTTGCCATTCTCCATGATGGTATACATTGAATACAATAAATGATCAATCAAATACTTTATTGAAATAATCTTCAAATGGTATTAATTGGAGTTATGTGAATAGATAAGTGAAAGAAATTTTGTTTCCTTTAAGACAATGTATTTTAGGATATGACTTACAATTTAATGTACAAGTATGACTATAGGTTCATTTAAATGAACCACTTAAATATATTCATAAAATCAATTCATTTAAATGAAATTATATCTAGTTGTAAGTCATATCCTAAAATACATTGTAGGCAGGAAAACTTTTCTACTATTAGTTTCATTTATCCATTCACATAAACTCCAACTACTTCCCTTCCAAGACTATTTCAATAAAGTATTTGATTGATCAATTATTGTATTGAGTGTTCACCATCACCAAGCATGACCTATTAAACATTCATTTAGTGTGAGGCATCTAAAAAGGCCAATTATTACCCTTCCAAATTATTTTAATCAATTAATTATTTAATATTCTTCTATATAAATTGATTGGCATTTTGCATGTTTAAGTGAATTGACTAAGAATGATATGCCAAAGAGTGAATCTACAAATACATTTTGAACCCAATTTTTCCCACATTCAATACATTAAATGATCAATCAAATACAAAAGAATATTAAATAACCATTTATTAAAATAATTTGGAAGAGTAATAATTGGTCATTTTTGCCATTCTCCATGATGGTATACATTGAATACAATAAATGAGCAATCAAATACTTTATTGAAATAATATTCAAAGCGTATTAATTGGAGTTATGTGAATAGATAAGTGAAAGAAATTATGTTGCCTAACACAATGTATTTTAGGATATGACTTACAACTTAATGTACAAGTATGACTATAGTCTCATTTAAATGCACCACTTAAATATATTCATAAAATCAATGCATTTAAATGAAATTATATCTAGTTGTAAGTCATATCCTAAAATACATTGTAGGCACCAAAATTTCTACTATTAGTTTCATTTATCCATTCACATAAACTCCAACTACTACCCTTCCAAGATTATTTCAATAAGGTATTTGATTGATCAATTATTGTATTGAATGTACACCATCACCAACCATGACCCATTAAACATTCATTTAGTGTGAGGCATCTAAAAATGTAAATTATTACCCTTCCAAATTATTTCAATAAATTAATTATTTAATATTCTTCTATATTTGATTGGCATTTTGCATGTTCAAGTGAATTGACTAAGGCTTATATGTCAAAGAGTGAGTCTACAAATACATTTTGAACCCAATTTTTCCCACATTCAATGTACATTTTAAAAATGATCAATCAAATACAAAAGAATATTAAATAAAAATTTATTAAAATAATTTGGTAGAGTAATAATTGGCTCTTTTCCATTCTCCATGATGGTATACATTGAATACAATAAATTATCAATCAAATACTTTAATGAAATAATATTTGAAGGCTATTAATTGGAGTTATGTGAATAGATAAGTGAAAGAAATTTCATTTCCTAACACAATGTATTTTAGGATGTGACTTAAAAATAATAAAAGTATGACTAATTTCATTTAAATATTTAAATGCACCACTAAAATATATTCATAAAATCATGCATTTAAATGAAATACATTGTAGGCACCAAATTTTTTACTTTAACTAATTTCACTTACCCATTTACATAACTAATAAATTGTTGTAATAAATTTATTTTCAAATCATTGTGGTTGATAAGAGAGAATTAGTTGGTCCAAATGTTTTAGAAAAATCCAAAAAAAAATGGATGAACCAAAAGGTTTGGACTGACTAGTTCCCTCTTATCAACCATGCCATATTTCTTATTTTTAGATTTCTCTCATTGCATTTATATTGTTTTTGAATTTGGGAGTTTTTGGTTTGATGTTTGTAAATCGATTCCAAAATTGATACAAGTTATTGTCAATTATGGTGTTAATCATTAGGGAATCTTGTGTAATTTGTATTTGGGTGTAATTGGAAGAGTTTGGGGTGATCCCATAATAGTGGTTTACAATTTTTGGCCAAACTGGACACAAAAATTATTATGTTTAACTAAATCTTCACATTCGGGCACCTATAGCAGCTAAAATGTGAGGAATTTGAAGATGGTGCAAACTAGAGTCTCATCAAATTTTGTCTGTATATTCTAAAATATTTTTTTCAAAATTTTTGGAATCAAATTGCACTTCTTTTTCCATCTCCCACGAAAATAGATTTTTTTCAGAAAACAACATTTTTAAAAAGTGACGCACACCGTATAATGCATAACTTTTTTTCCATGAAGGATAAAATTCTAATTCTTTCAAATTTAGATTTGTAACTTCTGATATCTAGTGCTTCCACTTGGTTAGATAGTTTTTTATTGAATATTTTTTCCTTAATCAAGTTTCAAATTCAAACGAATTACAATTCAGACATAACGCGATCAGTATAACGCGTAATTTTTTTGTATATATCAAAATTTTATTTTATTTTTTTTTTGGATCAAGGACTTCAGTATCTGGTGCACTCATATTTTTCATTTTTTTTTTTTTGATGATCTTCTATTTTTCCACATGTGAAGAACAAAGAAATTCATTTTCGATGAAAAACCTATGTTTAATAAAACTTAAAACAAATACATAACAAAACCAAAACATATTAAAATTATATTCATTGGATAGCTTGTTCTGAGGAATACCACCATAATCATTTGAAATAAATTTTTAAATGAATTCATTTGATCCCAAAATCCTAAATCAAAAGTGATTTTTTTATCAACATTTTGATAGGCGTAAGAGCATTTATAGGTATGGTTTAAAACTAGTGAGGTTCTATCCAAGGGGTTTGATCTAAGGTGATTTGATCAAACCCTCTTCAATTGGAATCCTTAAAATGGAACTTTTTAAGGCTTAAATCATTATATTTTCTAAAAATATGTGATTTCAGCTAAAATTCGTTCCTCTCAGGAATTGTAAACCACTATTATGATAGCACCCTTTGTGTTCTCTTCTTCATCACAAGGTGGAGTAAGCAAATCAAAATCATATGACTCTTGAAAAGAAAGGTAGAGTGCATATTTGTGGTGCATAAAGATTCAACAAGTTGGTGGAGGATGTAGCCATCAAGTTAATTATTGTATCCTCTAGTCCCATTTACATGCTTTTGTCATCTATGGACATTCATAAAAGTTCTTTTTTCTATGAGAAAGGTTGAAATAATATAGAAAATATTGGAGGTACTCATGCACAAGTCAAAAGTATCTATGAAGATACCAAAAGAAAATGAAGAGTTAAAGAATCAAGAATCCAAGAAGAGCATCCTCATACCATCCAAGTTTAGAGTAGAGGCCAATATGGAAATTCATCTATATAAGTGTTAAATTGATGCTAAAATATTTTACTATTGGATTTCTCAATTAGAGATATATTTTAGTTTGAATTACCTTATTGAAAATAAAAAAAATATCTTTCTAAAATGGAAGCTAGGTAGTCATGCTGGACATGGCTCAATGCTATGTTTGTTCCATGGGAATGAAGTAAATATCATGTTAATTATGATGAATTCAATACTTTGATTAAAAAAAAGTTACACTATTTTTATGAAGAGGATAGTTGTCTTGATGAAAGTGTGCATGCATACACAACCAAATTTTATAAGAAGGTAGTTTAAATAGAAATAGATGTGGTGGGTAATATGTGATTGGAAAATTTGTAGAATGTGGAGGCGTGTCATTACCAACTTCAATTTACATGCAATGAAGCATTTCAAAACACTTATCCCTGTTATGGAGTTCATTAACTAGGACCAATTCATTTTGGATTGACCTTGTCATGTCTCGCTAATTGACAACAATTTATGTTGATGGAAAACAATGTTGTTGCTCTATTTTTTTAATGTTTGAATGTTGATTGCATAGTCTATTGTTGTTTTATATGCCAATGGACAGTAGTTTATCTTGTAAATATTGTTATCTGTATTTGTTTCCAGTTTATACTAGTGGGCAATATTGTTGTAGTTTTTTTAAGGTTCTACTATTGACATCTTGTTTGTTGTTTTTTTATGTTGTTGGACAAAATTTTAACTAGATCATGATGCACTCATGAAAAACATAAATTTTCACTACAAGCTATGATGATAATCTGCAAAAGAAAAACATGAAAAATGTGAACACTCTCCATAGTTCCTAATGCTAGACATAAGAAAAATTCTAGACATTATGAGATGATTTGCTGCATGGATTCATAAGACTTGCAAAAATGCATCTAGAAATTTTAGAAAATGAGTCGATCCATAAGAAAATACAAGGCCACACCTTGAGCTTGCTAATAGCACACAAACAGTCATCTTCTGATATACTTTAATCGATGAATTTTTTCAAAGTGCCCAATTGATAGCATGCAAATCAAGTTAGTGACACAGAGTTTTTTCTAGTGGATGGTAAGAGGTAGAAACCCTCAATTAGAGTAGTTATGAGGAGGGGAGGCTATGACCTCCCCATCCCCGACCACCATGGTTGGGGTTTGGGGGGAATAGTATTCATATTAATCTAATCACCACGATTGAGGGTGCAGAGGTATTATTTTTCCATTAAAATACTCATATGAGGGAAAACCCCAAAATAATGTAAACCCATATTCACAGCCTTTTCTTTCAATATTCACAGAATAATTCAAACAAAAACAAAATACAATGAGAGCCACTTTAGAGACAATATTCACAACCTTTTCTAGCTATTTGCATCATAGATTTATTTGCAACAAATACTTTAAGCATAAACAAAATTGAATGATACCCTTCTAATCACCATGATCAAGGGTGTTGAGGTATTATTGCACCATTAAAATACTCATATGAGGGAAAAAACTCAAAATAATGTAAACTCATATTCACAGCCTTTTCTTTCAATATTCACGAAATAATTCAAACAAAAACAAAATAGAATGATACCCACTTTAGAGCCAATAGTCACAGCCTTTTCCAGTCGTTTACAACAGAGATTTATTTGTAACAAATACTTAAAACAAAAACAAAATTGAATGATACCCAAACAACTTCCAATTAATCACATTATTCCAAACAAAGAGCAAAACAAAACATGAAAACAACTAAATTATCAACTAACAATCACTCACAAAATCAAATGCTTGAATGCCAAAAAAACCTAGGGTTCATTTTTTTTGTGTGGAGACATGATTCCTTCAACCAATCTTCAGCCACAATCTCTTCGGCTGAACATGCAAAATGAGCACGCTCGACCTTTTTTTTATTTATATTGAACTTATTCAGTTGGAAGGGATTCGACCAAGTAAGTTTCAGCTGAAACCCACTTGACTGAAATCATGGAGCCACGTAGGCACCATGTCGTCACCACGTGGGTTCAGCTAAAACCTACTCAGGTGAATCCCTTCTAGCCAAAACTAGTACAATAGAATCTGTACAGTTGGCTAGAAGAGTGACACAGGTTTGTACTTTTACCCACTAAAATTATGCATCTGCATCATATTTTTGCATCAGACAATTTGAAAAGCATAAAATTCATCTTAAATTTTCAAAAATAATTCAAAAAATTTCATCCCTAGACTCATTCGCCACCCTGGGTGAATTATTCCAGTTGCATATGTTGCACTATAATTTATGTCATTTTCAGAGCATTTTCTACAGTTTTTTTATTGCATCTCTATTACAGTTTCAAAAAAAAAAATTATTAGCTTTTTATTGCTCCTAGTTTGCATTACATTTGCATCCACCCTGCCTTTAGTATCTTTTGTACGAATGTTTGGTGCCCTATTGATAATAATTTATTGAGAAGAAGTCCATGACTCATGGAATCCTACAATAGGACATTCGTTGTGGACCTTGGGTTATCCCGAGCTACTACTCCTGGTATTGATAATAGTGCATTATGCATGGATGATATCGTTAGTAACTCCATGAATTTAGGAAGCATGCATGTTGACACACAAACCAGTTCTATACCACATGAAAAAATAGTTAACATTCATGAGGACTTAACACATCTCGAAAATCAAGTAACTCTTGACAAAATTTCAGCCACTGCCATTCCTACTATAGAATTAACATCCATTGCATGCTTGAAAGTTATGAAGGCCTAAACATTGTGAAACAAATTGTTGAGATATATCAAAAAATGTTCCTTCCACCTCTAGTGCATTTGAACCAGCAAACACTGTGGTTAGCCATGAAATACCTCACATTCCTCTCCCTTCAATCATAGCATCCATACCTATCTACACCACTCCCCAAGTTGCAATAGTTATGCAATTTGTTAGTAATGTGACCCCTTCCTTCGGTATTCCTACTAGCACTCCTAGTTCCTTTGTGGCATTGAATATTCTATCCTCTACCACCTTCCCACCTATCAGTGTTCCCTTTACCTGTCCTACTACTATATACACTCCATCCCCACTCTCTCTTCCACCTCCTACGACCTATCCTGATCCTCTCATCACACAACTCTTCCACACTATTTCTTCTATGCAAAAATAAATATCCACCATAAACCAAGGTCAAAATGCACCACCCACCTATTATGTCCATAGTAGCCCATTATCTTTGGAAATATTAAGAACACTGATGCCACGAGGAATTGAGATACCTAGATTTGAGAAGTACAGAGGGAAGGGCGATCCTACTAATCATGTCAATGCTTATACTCCCTCATGTAGTCATTTTTTCCTTGATGATAAATTGTTACCTAAACTATTTCCTAGGAATTTAAAGGACATTTCCTTGGAATGGTCTTCCTCTTTACCAAAAAATTCAATTCATTCATTTAATGAACTTGTTGATGCATTCATAAATCATTTCCAAGTGCATATGACTCCCAACAAGACATTGGCTGATTTAATGAGATGTAAACAAAATGTGGATGAAAAGGTAACTGATTTCATCTCATGCTATTAGTCACTTTACACCCAAATCAATGTCAAGGTTCCCGATCCACATCTACAAAAGATTTTCATTGAAAATTTACAAAGTCAAATTCAAGATAAATTGACCATGATGAAATTTCCCTCTTTCATGCATCTGCGTACATCCCTTTGTGACTATCGCAATTCGATTAGTAGTTGTGATGCCAAGTTGACTTCTAGCCAAGCTAATAAATCTAAACATGCCAACTTGAAACAATTCACAACCCTTTAGAAAACAAAACAAATGATTCTTACAATTCAACCCCCCTCCTCAGCAACCAACTCTAGCCATTGACAACCAAGTTGCTACTATTAAAACAATGATTCCCTTTAATTATGGGGATCCGAAGAGTGTTATGAAATAACTTGCACAATAGAAGAATATGATATGAAATATGCTGCAAATACTTGATAATAACTGAGAATAACAAGCCACTTCAAGGGGGAAAACCTCCAAATATCTCCAATGAGAACACACTTCACAACTTGATTATGAAATAAGACTCACAACCTCCTATATATACCTATTTATGCCTAGCATATCACCTAGGCCGACTTAGATACACCTATAAAAGTCTTAGGACAACCTAAACAACTAAATAACAATATACTAATGATAATATGACTTAATAGAGAGTTAAGATAGCCACAAGCTGACTATTCATAACCCGATGTACACTAATATTAAGGGTGTAGCATGCCTCCCTTCTTCAAAGAAGCATTCTCCTCAATGCTAATCAAGTTTGGATTATTTTGATTGAACTCCTCATCCTCCCATGTGGCATCTTCAACTGGTAAATTCTTCCATTAGATGAGATACTCAGTGAGAGTTCTATTACTCAACTTCTTTGTGCATGTTTGAAAAATGCACTCTGGTTCCAAAATGATTCTTCCTTCTTCATCGAGCTCTGGTAGTGTTGTTTGAGTGGGCATATTATGCCCAATTACCTTCTTCAAATAGGTCCAAACATGAAAAAATGGATGTATCTTTGTTGTTGGTGGAAACTCTAGCTTGTAGGAAACACTACCGATCTTTTGCATGATTTGGTATGGACCATAATACCTTGGAGACAACTTATTATTCATTTTTTGTTGCTTTAGTGAGATTTTCTTATAAGGCTGCAATCTCAAGAAGACCTAATCCCCAACTTCAAAACTTCTTTCACTACGATGTTGGTCTACCTGTTGTTTCATTCGATTTTGTGTCATGGATAAATTCTCCTTGAGTCCTGAAAGTAATTGTTGATGAAGCAAATGGTCTTCTACTGCCTGAACTTTTGGTGACACCTTTATTGATGATGTTGTGGAAGGAGGATGATATCCATAAAGTCAAAAATGGAGACATTTTTTATGAGCTATGCAAAGAAGTGTTATACCACCATTCTGCAAGTGGTAGCTAATCTACCCATTGAGACTATTTCTCTGAAGTGAAACAACGCAGATATCCTTCGAAACACTTATTAACAACCTCAGTTTTCCCATCCAATTGAGGGTGGTATGAAGAGCTATGAGCCAATTGAGTACCCAAACATGAGAATAAATATTACCAAAAGTTACTAGTGAAGATAGGATCATGATTACTAACAATAACCTTAGTTGTACCATGTAGCTTTTGGATATTCTCCAAAAAATATTTTTCCATTGCACTTGTTGTAAAAGGATGTGATAATGCAATGAAATGTGCATATTTAGTGAGGCGATCAACTACTACTATGATGAGATTATGACCTTTAGATTTGGGAAGCCCTGTGATGAAGTCCATTGATACCTCTTCCCAACGCTGGTTAGGAATAGATAAGGGTTGCAAGAGACCTGGTGTCTTAATTGTCTCCCCTTTATTCCTTTGACAAACCAAACATTCAGCCACAAATTTTTGAACATCACCTTTTAGCCCTTCCCAAAAAAAATATTGCTTGACTCAATGATATGTCTTCAAAAATCCTAAATGACCACCCATTGGAGACTCATGCAACTCCGTGAGAATCTTGTGTTTAAGAGTGGAATTCTTTCAAAGATGCAAACACTCTTTATACCAAAGAGTATCTCCCTTCCAACAAAACTTATCTAAACTACTATGATCACTTTTTAATTGTTCAATGATATTACTTGTCGCAACATCATTTTTCCACTCTGCTTTGGCTTCCTCCACCCAATTTTCTTGTAATATTGAAAGGGCACACAATAAGGCTTCATCTTTCTCATCCTTCCTTGAAAGTGCATCTGCTACAATATTTCCTTTCCCTTTCTTATATACAATCTCAAAGTCATATCCTAACATCTTAGTAACCCATTTTTGTTGCTCTTCAGAAGATAGTCTTTGTTCCAAAAAATATTTTAGGCTATCATGATCTGTCTTAACCTTGAAGTTTCTACCCAATAGATAAGGCCTCCATTGTTTAATTGCATGGAGGATTGCTAGAATTTCCTTCTCATAAATAGGTTTTAGTTGATTCTTACCCTTTAATTGATGACTCTCAAAAGCAATTGGTTGACCTTCTTGCATGAGCACTTCTCCTATCCCATTTCTAGAAGCATCACATTCCACAATGAATTCCTTGGTGAAGTCAGGAGTGGAAAGCACTGGATTTGTACACATAGCCTCCTTCAATCTCTCAAATGCTATATTGGCAATCTCGTTCCAATGAAAATAATCCTTCTTCAGTAGAGTGGTGAGAGGTGCTACTATATGACCATAATTCTTCATAAATCTTATATAGTACCCTATCAATCCAAAGAAACCCCTCAGTTTCTTAATGGTTTTTGGAATAGGCCATTCCATGATAGCCTTAATTTTTTTAGGTTCCACCTTTACTCCTTCATGTGAAACTATGTGTCCCAAATACTCCACCTCCATAAGACCAAAAGCACACTTGGATGGCTTAGCATAGATTTTATGATCTTCAAGTATTTGTAATGCTTGATCCACATATTGCAAATGTTCTTCCCAAGTCTTGCTATAAATCAATATATCATCAAACAATACTAACACAAACTTTCTCAAGAACTTCTTAAAAATGGAATTCATCAAACTTTG
>VDFB02072312.1:82507-204340 GCA_007258455.2 Sequoia sempervirens
CAATCTTTGATAGTCGTGTGGGAAAGAGTACCAAAAATAGGTAGTATGAAGAATATCTGGTGAAATGGAGAGGAAGGCCTGTGGAAGATTCATCCTAGCTATCTAAGAGTATTCATCTGGTTATCTAAGACGGTTGACTAGTTGGGTTTTCCTCAACCATCTGAGACGTGACAGGGTCACTTCTCAAATTACCCTGGGTGTCTGATGCAGGAGCATCCAGTGGTGTAAGGGCAATCTTGCATCACCCAAAAATAGTTAAATTTTAAGTTTCTCATTTTTTAGATATTTTTACATTTTTGGATACCCTTTTCATCATATTGAAATTCCCAATTTATGGTTTTTATTTTCAGTTCAGTTTTAGTTTCCCATATTTGCACCTGAAAATCTTCTGAGTTATATTTGAGGCACTTAGAACTCCCGATCAGCCCCAAAACTTGCTGAAAATTGGCAAATTTGAGCATGTTCTTGACTTCGATACCTTTCCAACGGTTCAAACGGTTCGCGAATCGGAGCCCCGGATCAAAAGTTATGGCCCCGGGAAGTTGGCGCACTTTCTAGAAGATACAATTGCAAATGCTCTTTTGAAATTTGAACTTCATGTTGTAAATTTTCGGTGCCAAACTGCCTAAACTCAAATTTGAATGTTGTTTTGGCTCCAAACTAATGAGGAGCTCTATTTATGGACGGGTTTCTAATTTTTGGGCAACGTTTTGGGGACAAGCTCGCATATTGCGAAAGGGTTATTCTATAGATTTCTGTAACTTGCATGTGTTGTAGAACTTGGGGATTTGAGATCCTCTACATGTAAGAAGCTCCATTTTCTGAATAATAAAATTATTCTCTTGTTCGTGGGTTATTTTCTAAGTCTCGAGTTGCGCCCTCATCAAAATGGTGGTGATTATTTGGCAGCTTACATCTTTTCTATCATAATCTGTTGTATTTTAATCCTACATTTGTTTTTAAAATTTGAGGCATTTTGTAGTTAGCTTAGGATGGTAAGATTTAACAAATATTAAGTACATACATAGTTTAAATATCATTAATTATATTAAATTTCAACACATTATGCATATTCCAAAACTTCATTAAAAATTTCTATTAAATTACAATCCAATTATGTTCACACAAAATTATTCAAATTAACTCTAAAAACCATTTTGCTATGAGAATTTAACTTTATTTTTCTTATGAAACACACAATCTCACCTATATATTTATTCTTCAATGTCTTTTATCCTTTCCCACCTAGATGTGATCTAATCTTTGACGTCAAAACATCAAGGCATATCAACTAATTCATTTATATGATCAAAAGTCATGGTATAGTTAGATTAAGTAGTACCATGAATGTGTGTCACATCAGATAGTGTCTTCATCATGACATCACTAAAAATTAGTGTCTTAATTGTGGAAAATAACTATTTTGGATGTGAAAAATAACTTGTTGATTTTCCCTATTTCTCTCTTCCCTCTCCTCCATGGTGTGAGCTATTATTTTGCAAAATTATTTTTTACAAATTTCTTGTGGATTAGGATATTTAGGTTGGATCTAAAAGAGGCTTTCCAAAGGATTGTGTGCATTACATTCAAGAAGGATAATCTTTGTTGTTGAGGGTTTTTATTTTTGAATGTATTATTCTATTTTGTTTTATACAAACATGCTTAGATAGTTTTCATATTAAATTTCATCCTTCACCTAAGGAAATTGTATGTCTTTCCATTTGTAGTATGCTAAGTTTGAATCAAGATCTATATTTTTACTTGTGAAATTTATATTTGTAAGTTTTTAGAATAGGAAAATTACATTTTATGCTAGATATATGATTTTTTTTTGCTAAATCATTACTTGAAACTTGAGTAATCTCCTAATTTGAGTTCTCAAAAGGGTATATTCCATTTTAGTTTTTTATTTATTTATAACATTGAAATTTTTTCAAAATTCATTAATGATGTTTTTTTGGGAAGTTTGTATGGTTTTTCTTTTTTTTAAATATCAAAATTGAGTTGTAGACCATATTAAACTGTTTTGTTTTGTAGGATGAAAATTATCCTTATGGAAATGTATTTATCTATCTTTTGGATATGAGTGTCTTTGTTTTTTACCTCAATTTATGTCTCACAATATTTTAATCACTTTGGAACTTTTGGTGTTAAGGTTTAACTCTAGAGTTAGGAGTTGAGCGAAATTTTATTTCCATTCAAATTTGAATTGTAAACTAGAGGAGCTTGAGAATGGAAAAAATATAAAAATATAATTTAAAATGAGATCAAATAAACATAAACATAATTAAGACTCAAGACATTATCATGATATTATCACATGTTTATATATAATGTGTGTACATAAATATATTCACATGATTATTGGTTGTCCTTTCCATTCTAATTGTATGTTATTGATTTTTATTTTCATTTTCACTATTTGATAATTTGCGTTTATCACCATTTCAAATGTTTTAATTAGTAGTTATCATTATTTAGTTTGTATGTTATTAGCAATTATCACCATTTACTTTGTGTGTTATTAGTGGTTAATACCAAATGTTACTATTGGATTCCATTATTCGATATTATTTTTTCAATGTGTATTCTATTGGATGGCTCATGTATGATATGAAATTAGTATGTTTGATTATTCAACCACTTTATTTTGTGTGAGTGTTGTTGGACTACCTAATCAATATGCTCCTAGTATAAAGGGGTGGGCCTTATGGTCACACATTATTGGGTGATGTTGATCATTATTAGGTCCATATGGATCCTTTGATATGTTCATTGGAGGGTGTGGAATTATCTTGTTTTATCATGTTAGTTGTATATTTATAATATTTTTATTTTCTTGGAAAAGTTGTAAAGATGGATTTTGTAATCCTTGATTAGCTTCAAAATTTTCTATTTTCATAATAAGATGAACCATAATGTGAAACAATAATGTAAAATGTATATGTATTGTAAAATATAATAAGATGAACAATAATGTGAAATGATAATGTAAAATGTATATACTATAAAACATAATAAGATAAACCATAATGTCAAATTTACATAATGTGAAGATCATCATCCAAGAACCATAATGTGAAAAATCACAATATAAAATGTATAACAAATCATGTGTCTACATGTAAAATAAATCAAATTGGAGGATGCCTAATATGACTATGGATCAATCTCTCTCTCGATCACTATCTAGATCCATGTCCTGATTCTCTAGATCTGTGGCCCGATGCCTCTCTCGATACTCGTCTCGATCCATGTCCCGATTTGTCTCCGTGCAAAAGAAAGTACATTAATTAATTTAATTTACACATGTCTAAATGTATTAAATTCATCTTAAAGTTATGTACTTTAATGTTTGAATGTATTAAGTACTTTAAATATTATAAATGTTTACCTCAGATGTACCATGCATAAGATCATCTGCATGCTCCAAATCTCCAAAGCCTGCCAAACCCTTGTTTTGCTACAAATTTAAAAATACAAGATTTCAATGAAGAGTGGGAACTACTTTAAAGTCAATTTTATTTTATATATGTATGCGAATTTTTAGAATGCAAAATATATCTGATTATTTGAAAGTACTTGTGTCTCACCCTGGAGCACTCTACTAATGTCACTAATGTCACGAGAATGCATAGTCAAATTAGGGACACCTGTATCAGGTAGAGGACCAGTGCCAAAGAGAAGTGAGCTATATGTGCCATGTACATCATGCGTAGTAACCTCAAGGGCTATAGGCTAGTCTGGAATATGTACATCTTGTGAAGCTGCCTCACCCTGACCTGACTGTCTACCAAAATTCCATCTAATATGAGATACTACACTATCTAAAGGAATTGCATACCCATCACTGATAAACTAGTATGATGATAGTAAATTAGTAATGGAAACCATAGCAATATTGCATACAATGGCTTCACTCAGCTGGGCCACATATGATGGTGATGGTAGCTCTGCTTGAATGTAAGGATCATAATTGGTAGATGTAGCCTCAGTAGGAGGAAGGCTAATCTATGGACGTAATAAGTATCTTCCTACATGATCAGATGACATCTGATCAACCTAAGTAGCAATCACAATAATATTGTCAAAAAGGTCAATTTGAGTAGGTGTTGTTGCTAGACTTCTTGCTATTGCTAGTTCCAAACGTTTTGGAAGAACTAAAAGGTTTCGACCAACTAATGCCCTCTTGTTGATGGGCGATGGAAAATCTACATGTTTAAATTGAGGTTTTTTCAACAAACCTCCCTTTTCCCTATCCAACATGTGAAGGAATAGATGTGTAATCCACTGCTAACCCTAAATGAAGCTCAACATATAGTTGTTTGCAAAATTAAAGTGGAAACTCATCATTATGAGGCCATCTATGATGGGCTTCCAACCATCTGGGATATATAAAAGGAGCAAAAAGCTCATCTGTACATCTAGTAACAACATATCCTCTAACTTTCTTTTGTCCCATATAATGAGGGAACATGTTGTGCACATTATGTGTCAAAACTCTACTAGTAATAGAATCAATCTTCTCTGTGCCAACAACACTACTGACAAGGGACCTTTAAAACTCCTCTATGTTGACCTGATCATAAGGATTATAAGATCAAATCATGTGAATCATATGATGGATCTCCTGTTGAATGCTAACTAATCTATCTCTATTAGTGAGATTAAGGGAGTTAAGTATTGTTTGGTCCAAACATCTCAAAGCATTCTCTAATCTCATAATTCTATCACTATATAAATTAGACCTGGCCTCAGCTTGTTGTAGATAGGTTGAATGAACTCCTACACTATAATTATGTGTGGTGCAATTCTACTTCATGTTAGATAAGGAGATATTCTATTATGATTGAGGTCTTAAAATTGTTTGTCCTTTTGTCATTACACACATCTAGGCCTTTTGTGATGCCTCACTAAGTGAATTTATAACACCATTCTTGGTGATGGTGTACATGAAAAATACAATAAATGATCAATCAAATACATAAGAATACTAAATAACAATAGATGATCAATCAAATACTTTATTGAAATAATCTTGGAAGGCTATTAATTGGATTTATGTGAATGGATAAGTGTATCTAGTTATAGTAGAAATTTCAGTGCCTACAATGTATTTTAGGATATGACTTAAACAACTCTATAATTTCATTTAAATGCATGATTTTATAAATATATTTATGTTGTGCATTTAAATGAAATTATATAGCCTAAAAACTTTCTTACATTAAGTTGTAAGTCATATATCCTAAAATACATTGTGCTAGGCACCAAAATTTCTACTATAGCTAATTTCACTTATGTGAAAGGATAAGTGAAACTAGTTATATAGTAGAAATTTGGGTGCCTACGATGTATTTTAGGATATGACTTACAACTAGATCTATAATTTCATTTAAATGCATGATTTTATGAGTATATTTAAGTGGTGTGCATTTAAATGAAATTATAGTCATACTCTTACATTAAGTTGTAAGTCACATCCTAATTTATACATTTCCCTAGGCACCAAAATCTCTACTATAACTAGTTTCACTTATCCATTTACATAAACTCCAATTACTACCCTTCCAAGATTATTTCAATAAAGTGTTTGACTGATAAATTATTGTATTGAATGTACACCATCACCAAGCATGACCTATTAAACTTTCACTTAGTGTGATGCATCCAAAAAGCCCAATTATTACCCTTTCAAATTATTTCAATAAATTTTTATTTAATATGCTTCTATATTTGATTGGAATTTTGCACATTCAATGAATTGACTACATTCAAAGGTTGATATTTCAAAGAATGAGTCTACAAATACATTTTGAACACAATATTTCTCACATTTAATACATTAAATGATCAATCAAATACAAAAGAATATTAAATAACCATTTATTAAAATAATTTGGAAGAGTAATAATTGGCCCTTTTCGCCATTCTTCATGATGTTATACATTGAATAAAATAAATGATCAATCAAATACTTTATTGATATAATCTTTGAAGGATATTTATTGGAGTTATGTGAATAGATAAGTGAAAGAAATTTTGTTGCCTTAAGACGATGTATTTTAGGATATGACTTACAACTTAATGTACGAGTATGACTATGGCTTCATTTAAATGCACGACTTAAATATATTCATAAAATAAATGCATTTAAATGAAATTATATCTAGTTGAAGTCATATCCTAAAATACATTTTAGGCACCAAAATTTCTACTATATAACTAGTTTCATTTATCCATTCACATAAACTCCAACTACTACCCTTCCAAGATTATTTCAATAAAACTTATTTAATTGATCAATTATTGTATTGAATGTACACCATCACCAAGAATGACCCATTAAACATTCATTTAGTGTGAAGCATCTAAAAAGGTCAATTATTACCCTTCCAAATTATTTCAATAAATTAATTATTTAATATTCTAAATTATATTTGATTGTCATTTTGCATGTTCAAGTGAATTGAACGAGTGAGTCTACAAATACATTTTGAACCCAAGTTTTCCCACATTCAATACATTAAATGATCAATCAAATACAAAATAATATTAAATAACCATTTATTAAAATAATTTGGAAGAGTAATAATTGGCCCTTTTTGCCATTCTCCATGATGGTATACATTGAATACAATAAATGATCAATCAAATACTTTATTGAAATAATCTTCAAATGGTATTAATTGGAGTTATGTGAATAGATAAGTGAAAGAAATTTTGTTTCCTTTAAGACAATGTATTTTAGGATATGACTTACAATTTAATGTACAAGTATGACTATAGGTTCATTTAAATGAACCACTTAAATATATTCATAAAATCAATTCATTTAAATGAAATTATATCTAGTTGTAAGTCATATCCTAAAATACATTGTAGGCAGGAAAACTTTTCTACTATTAGTTTCATTTATCCATTCACATAAACTCCAACTACTTCCCTTCCAAGACTATTTCAATAAAGTATTTGATTGATCAATTATTGTATTGAGTGTTCACCATCACCAAGCATGACCTATTAAACATTCATTTAGTGTGAGGCATCTAAAAAGGCCAATTATTACCCTTCCAAATTATTTTAATCAATTAATTATTTAATATTCTTCTATATAAATTGATTGGCATTTTGCATGTTTAAGTGAATTGACTAAGAATGATATGCCAAAGAGTGAATCTACAAATACATTTTGAACCCAATTTTTCCCACATTCAATACATTAAATGATCAATCAAATACAAAAGAATATTAAATAACCATTTATTAAAATAATTTGGAAGAGTAATAATTGGTCATTTTTGCCATTCTCCATGATGGTATACATTGAATACAATAAATGAGCAATCAAATACTTTATTGAAATAATATTCAAAGCGTATTAATTGGAGTTATGTGAATAGATAAGTGAAAGAAATTATGTTGCCTAACACAATGTATTTTAGGATATGACTTACAACTTAATGTACAAGTATGACTATAGTCTCATTTAAATGCACCACTTAAATATATTCATAAAATCAATGCATTTAAATGAAATTATATCTAGTTGTAAGTCATATCCTAAAATACATTGTAGGCACCAAAATTTCTACTATTAGTTTCATTTATCCATTCACATAAACTCCAACTACTACCCTTCCAAGATTATTTCAATAAGGTATTTGATTGATCAATTATTGTATTGAATGTACACCATCACCAACCATGACCCATTAAACATTCATTTAGTGTGAGGCATCTAAAAATGTCAATTATTACCCTTCCAAATTATTTCAATAAATTAATTGTTTAATATTCTTCTATATTTGATTGGCATTTTGCATGTTCAAGTGAATTGACTAAGGCTTATATGTCAAAGAGTGAGTCTACAAATACATTTTGAACCCAAGTTTTCCCACATTCAATGTACATTTTAAAAATGATCAATCAAATACAAAAGAATATTAAATAAAAATTTATTAAAATAATTTGGAAGAGTAATAATTGGCTCTTTTCCATTCTCCATGATGGTATACATTGAATACAATAAATTATCAATCAAATACTTTAATGAAATAATCTTTGAAGGGTATTAATTGGAGTTATGTGAATAGATAAGTGAAAGAAATTTCGTTTCCTAACACAATGTATTTTAGGATGTGACTTAAAAATAATAAAAGTATGACTAATTTCATTTAAATATTTAAATGCACCACTAAAATATATTCATAAAATCATGCATTTAAATGAAATACATTGTAGGCACCAAAATTTTTACTTTAACTAATTTCACTTACCCATTTACATAACTAATAAATTGTTGTAATAAATTTATTTTCAAATCATTGTGGTTGATAAGAGAGAATTAGTTGGTCCAAATGTTTAAAAAAAATCCAAACGTTTTAGATGAACCAAAAGGTTTGGACCTACTAATGCCCTCTTATCAACCATGCCATATTTCTTATTTTTAGATTTCTCTCATTGCATTTATATTGTTTTTGAATTTGGGAGTTTTTGGTATGATGTTTGTAAATCGATTCCAAAATTGATACAAGTTATTGTCAATTATGGTGTTAATCGTTAGGGAATCTTTTGTAATTTGTATTTGGGTGTAATTGGAAGAGTTTGCGTTCTCTTCTTCGTCACAAGGTGGAGTAAACAAATCAAAATCATATGACTCTTGAAAAGAAAGGTAGAGTGCCTCCTGGTGGTGTATAAAGATTCAACAAGTTGGTGGAGGATGTAGCCATCAAGTTAATTGTTGTATCCTCTAGTCCCATTGACATACTTTTGTCATATGGACATTCGTAAAAGTTCTCTTTTCTATGAGAAAGGTTCAAATAATAGAGAAAATATTGGAGGTACTCATGGACAAGTCAAAAGTATCTATAAAGGTACCAAAAGAAAATGAAGAGTTAAAGGATCAAGAATCCAAGAAGAGCATCCTCATACCATCCAAGTTTAGAGTGGAGACCAATATGGAAATTCATCTATATAAGTGTTAAATTGATGCTAAAATATTTTACTATTGGATTGCTCAATTAGAGATATATTTTAGTTTGAATTACCTTATTGAAAATAAAAAAATATCTTTCTAAAATTGAAGCTAGGTAGTCATGCTGGACATGGCTCAATGCTATGTTTGTTCCATGGGAATGAAGTAAATATCATGTTAATTATGATGAATTCAATACTTTGATTAAAAAAAAGTTACACTATTTTTATGAAGAGGATAGTTGTCTTGATGAAAGTGTGCATGCATACACAACCAAATTTTATAAGAAGGTAGTTTAAATAGAAATAGATGTGGTGGGTAATATGTGATTGGAAAATTTGTAGAATGTGGAGGCGTGTCATTACCAACTTCAATTTACATGCAATGAAGCATTTCAAAACACTTATCCCTGTTATGGAGTTCATTAACTAGGACCAATTCATTTTGGATTGACCTTGTCATGTCTCGCTAATTGACAACAATTTATGTTGATGGAAAACAATGTTGTTGCTCTATTTTTTTAATGTTTGAATGTTGATTGCATAGTCTATTGTTGTTTTATATGCCAATGGACAGTAGTTTATCTTGTAAATATTGTTATCTGTATTTGTTTCCAGTTTATACTAGTGGGCAATATTGTTGTAGTTTTTTTAAGGTTCTACTATTGACATCTTGTTTGTTGTTTTTTTATGTTGTTGGACAAAATTTTAACTAGATCATGATGCACTCATGAAAAACATAAATTTTCACTACAAGCTATGATGATAATCTGCAAAAGAAAAACATGAAAAATGTGAACACTCTCCATAGTTCCTAATGCTAGACATAAGAAAAATTCTAGACATTATGAGATGATTTGCTGCATGGATTCATAAGACTTGCAAAAATGCATCTAGAAATTTTAGAAAATGAGTCGATCCATAAGAAAATACAAGGCCACACCTTGAGCTTGCTAATAGCACACAAACAGTCATCTTCTGATATACTTTAATCGATGAATTTTTTCAAAGTGCCCAATTGATAGCATGCAAATCAAGTTAGTGACACAGAGTTTTTTCTAGTGGATGGTAAGAGGTAGAAACCCTCAATTAGAGTAGTTATGAGGAGGGGAGGCTATGACCTCCCCATCCCCGACCACCATGGTTGGGGTTTGGGGGGAATAGTATTCATATTAATCTAATCACCACGATTGAGGGTGCAGAGGTATTATTTTTCCATTAAAATACTCATATGAGGGAAAACCCCAAAATAATGTAAACCCATATTCACAGCCTTTTCTTTCAATATTCACAGAATAATTCAAACAAAAACAAAATACAATGAGAGCCACTTTAGAGACAATATTCACAACCTTTTCTAGCTATTTGCATCATAGATTTATTTGCAACAAATACTTTAAGCATAAACAAAATTGAATGATACCCTTCTAATCACCATGATCAAGGGTGTTGAGGTATTATTGCACCATTAAAATACTCATATGAGGGAAAAAACTCAAAATAATGTAAACTCATATTCACAGCCTTTTCTTTCAATATTCACGAAATAATTCAAACAAAAACAAAATAGAATGATACCCACTTTAGAGCCAATAGTCACAGCCTTTTCCAGTCGTTTACAACAGAGATTTATTTGTAACAAATACTTAAAACAAAAACAAAATTGAATGATACCCAAACAACTTCCAATTAATCACATTATTCCAAACAAAGAGCAAAACAAAACATGAAAACAACTAAATTATCAACTAACAATCACTCACAAAATCAAATGCTTGAATGCCAAAAAAACCTAGGGTTCATTTTTTTTGTGTGGAGACATGATTCCTTCAACCAATCTTCAGCCACAATCTCTTCGGCTGAACATGCAAAATGAGCACGCTCGACCTTTTTTTTATTTATATTGAACTTATTCAGTTGGAAGGGATTCGACCAAGTAAGTTTCAGCTGAAACCCACTTGACTGAAATCATGGAGCCACGTAGGCACCATGTCGTCACCACGTGGGTTCAGCTAAAACCTACTCAGGTGAATCCCTTCTAGCCAAAACTAGTACAATAGAATCTGTACAGTTGGCTAGAAGAGTGACACAGGTTTGTACTTTTACCCACTAAAATTATGCATCTGCATCATATTTTTGCATCAGACAATTTGAAAAGCATAAAATTCATCTTAAATTTTCAAAAATAATTCAAAAAATTTCATCCCTAGACTCATTCGCCACCCTGGGTGAATTATTCCAGTTGCATATGTTGCACTATAATTTATGTCATTTTCAGAGCATTTTCTACAGTTTTTTTATTGCATCTCTATTACAGTTTCAAAAAAAAAAATTATTAGCTTTTTATTGCTCCTAGTTTGCATTACATTTGCATCCACCCTGCCTTTAGTATCTTTTGTACGAATGTTTGGTGCCCTATTGATAATAATTTATTGAGAAGAAGTCCATGACTCATGGAATCCTACAATAGGACATTCGTTGTGGACCTTGGGTTATCCCGAGCTACTACTCCTGGTATTGATAATAGTGCATTATGCATGGATGATATCGTTAGTAACTCCATGAATTTAGGAAGCATGCATGTTGACACACAAACCAGTTCTATACCACATGAAAAAATAGTTAACATTCATGAGGACTTAACACATCTCGAAAATCAAGTAACTCTTGACAAAATTTCAGCCACTGCCATTCCTACTATAGAATTAACATCCATTGCATGCTTGAAAGTTATGAAGGCCTAAACATTGTGAAACAAATTGTTGAGATATATCAAAAAATGTTCCTTCCACCTCTAGTGCATTTGAACCAGCAAACACTGTGGTTAGCCATGAAATACCTCACATTCCTCTCCCTTCAATCATAGCATCCATACCTATCTACACCACTCCCCAAGTTGCAATAGTTATGCAATTTGTTAGTAATGTGACCCCTTCCTTCGGTATTCCTACTAGCACTCCTAGTTCCTTTGTGGCATTGAATATTCTATCCTCTACCACCTTCCCACCTATCAGTGTTCCCTTTACCTGTCCTACTACTATATACACTCCATCCCCACTCTCTCTTCCACCTCCTACGACCTATCCTGATCCTCTCATCACACAACTCTTCCACACTATTTCTTCTATGCAAAAATAAATATCCACCATAAACCAAGGTCAAAATGCACCACCCACCTATTATGTCCATAGTAGCCCATTATCTTTGGAAATATTAAGAACACTGATGCCACGAGGAATTGAGATACCTAGATTTGAGAAGTACAGAGGGAAGGGCGATCCTACTAATCATGTCAATGCTTATACTCCCTCATGTAGTCATTTTTTCCTTGATGATAAATTGTTACCTAAACTATTTCCTAGGAATTTAAAGGACATTTCCTTGGAATGGTCTTCCTCTTTACCAAAAAATTCAATTCATTCATTTAATGAACTTGTTGATGCATTCATAAATCATTTCCAAGTGCATATGACTCCCAACAAGACATTGGCTGATTTAATGAGATGTAAACAAAATGTGGATGAAAAGGTAACTGATTTCATCTCATGCTATTAGTCACTTTACACCCAAATCAATGTCAAGGTTCCCGATCCACATCTACAAAAGATTTTCATTGAAAATTTACAAAGTCAAATTCAAGATAAATTGACCATGATGAAATTTCCCTCTTTCATGCATCTGCGTACATCCCTTTGTGACTATCGCAATTCGATTAGTAGTTGTGATGCCAAGTTGACTTCTAGCCAAGCTAATAAATCTAAACATGCCAACTTGAAACAATTCACAACCCTTTAGAAAACAAAACAAATGATTCTTACAATTCAACCCCCCTCCTCAGCAACCAACTCTAGCCATTGACAACCAAGTTGCTACTATTAAAACAATGATTCCCTTTAATTATGGGGATCCGAAGAGTGTTATGAAATAACTTGCACAATAGAAGAATATGATATGAAATATGCTGCAAATACTTGATAATAACTGAGAATAACAAGCCACTTCAAGGGGGAAAACCTCCAAATATCTCCAATGAGAACACACTTCACAACTTGATTATGAAATAAGACTCACAACCTCCTATATATACCTATTTATGCCTAGCATATCACCTAGGCCGACTTAGATACACCTATAAAAGTCTTAGGACAACCTAAACAACTAAATAACAATATACTAATGATAATATGACTTAATAGAGAGTTAAGATAGCCACAAGCTGACTATTCATAACCCGATGTACACTAATATTAAGGGTGTAGCATGCCTCCCTTCTTCAAAGAAGCATTCTCCTCAATGCTAATCAAGTTTGGATTATTTTGATTGAACTCCTCATCCTCCCATGTGGCATCTTCAACTGGTAAATTCTTCCATTAGATGAGATACTCAGTGAGAGTTCTATTACTCAACTTCTTTGTGCATGTTTGAAAAATGCACTCTGGTTCCAAAATGATTCTTCCTTCTTCATCGAGCTCTGGTAGTGTTGTTTGAGTGGGCATATTATGCCCAATTACCTTCTTCAAATAGGTCCAAACATGAAAAAATGGATGTATCTTTGTTGTTGGTGGAAACTCTAGCTTGTAGGAAACACTACCGATCTTTTGCATGATTTGGTATGGACCATAATACCTTGGAGACAACTTATTATTCATTTTTTGTTGCTTTAGTGAGATTTTCTTATAAGGCTGCAATCTCAAGAAGACCTAATCCCCAACTTCAAAACTTCTTTCACTACGATGTTGGTCTACCTGTTGTTTCATTCGATTTTGTGTCATGGATAAATTCTCCTTGAGTCCTGAAAGTAATTGTTGATGAAGCAAATGGTCTTCTACTGCCTGAACTTTTGGTGACACCTTTATTGATGATGTTGTGGAAGGAGGATGATATCCATAAAGTCAAAAATGGAGACATTTTTTATGAGCTATGCAAAGAAGTGTTATACCACCATTCTGCAAGTGGTAGCTAATCTACCCATTGAGACTATTTCTCTGAAGTGAAACAACGCAGATATCCTTCGAAACACTTATTAACAACCTCAGTTTTCCCATCCAATTGAGGGTGGTATGAAGAGCTATGAGCCAATTGAGTACCCAAACATGAGAATAAATATTACCAAAAGTTACTAGTGAAGATAGGATCATGATTACTAACAATAACCTTAGTTGTACCATGTAGCTTTTGGATATTCTCCAAAAAATATTTTTCCATTGCACTTGTTGTAAAAGGATGTGATAATGCAATGAAATGTGCATATTTAGTGAGGCGATCAACTACTACTATGATGAGATTATGACCTTTAGATTTGGGAAGCCCTGTGATGAAGTCCATTGATACCTCTTCCCAACGCTGGTTAGGAATAGATAAGGGTTGCAAGAGACCTGGTGTCTTAATTGTCTCCCCTTTATTCCTTTGACAAACCAAACATTCAGCCACAAATTTTTGAACATCACCTTTTAGCCCTTCCCAAAAAAAATATTGCTTGACTCAATGATATGTCTTCAAAAATCCTAAATGACCACCCATTGGAGACTCATGCAACTCCGTGAGAATCTTGTGTTTAAGAGTGGAATTCTTTCAAAGATGCAAACACTCTTTATACCAAAGAGTATCTCCCTTCCAACAAAACTTATCTAAACTACTATGATCACTTTTTAATTGTTCAATGATATTACTTGTCGCAACATCATTTTTCCACTCTGCTTTGGCTTCCTCCACCCAATTTTCTTGTAATATTGAAAGGGCACACAATAAGGCTTCATCTTTCTCATCCTTCCTTGAAAGTGCATCTGCTACAATATTTCCTTTCCCTTTCTTATATACAATCTCAAAGTCATATCCTAACATCTTAGTAACCCATTTTTGTTGCTCTTCAGAAGATAGTCTTTGTTCCAAAAAATATTTTAGGCTATCATGATCTGTCTTAACCTTGAAGTTTCTACCCAATAGATAAGGCCTCCATTGTTTAATTGCATGGAGGATTGCTAGAATTTCCTTCTCATAAATAGGTTTTAGTTGATTCTTACCCTTTAATTGATGACTCTCAAAAGCAATTGGTTGACCTTCTTGCATGAGCACTTCTCCTATCCCATTTCTAGAAGCATCACATTCCACAATGAATTCCTTGGTGAAGTCAGGAGTGGAAAGCACTGGATTTGTACACATAGCCTCCTTCAATCTCTCAAATGCTATATTGGCAATCTCGTTCCAATGAAAATAATCCTTCTTCAGTAGAGTGGTGAGAGGTGCTACTATATGACCATAATTCTTCATAAATCTTATATAGTACCCTATCAATCCAAAGAAACCCCTCAGTTTCTTAATGGTTTTTGGAATAGGCCATTCCATGATAGCCTTAATTTTTTTAGGTTCCACCTTTACTCCTTCATGTGAAACTATGTGTCCCAAATACTCCACCTCCATAAGACCAAAAGCACACTTGGATGGCTTAGCATAGATTTTATGATCTTCAAGTATTTGTAATGCTTGATCCACATATTGCAAATGTTCTTCCCAAGTCTTGCTATAAATCAATATATCATCAAACAATACTAACACAAACTTTCTCAAGAACTTCTTAAAAATGGAATTCATCAAACTTTGGAATGTAGATGGTGCATTGGTAAGACCAAATGGCATCACCAAAAATTAATAATGACCCTCATGAGTCTGAAATGTTGTCTTACAAATATCTTCCTCCTTAATCTAAATTTGGTGATAACCAGATCTATGATCTAACTTGGTAAAATACATAGCTCCATTCAATTCATCTAGCAAATCATCAATGACTGGAATAGGAAACTTATCTTTAATGGTGTACATGTTGAGAACTCTATAATCTAGACACATGCACCAAGTATCATCCTTCTTATGTACCGTCACCACAGGTGAGGAGTAAGCACTTTGGCTATGCCTGATAATTCTTACCTCTAACATCTCTTGAACAATTTTTTCTATCTCACTCTTTTGTATGTGTGGATACCTGTAAGGTTTGATGTTTGGTGGTTGGCTCCCTGGGACTAACTATATGGCATGATCATGATCCCTCTTAGGAGGAAGTCCTTTAGTCATATCTCCAAGAACAACTGAGTGATGATCAATTATAGCTTGCAAATCTAGATGAGTAGGAGCATTAGATTCAGAGACTTCTAGTGAATATAGCTAGGCCACAAATCCATCCACTCCTTTCTTAACTAGCTTTTGCATTTGATGAGAGCTTACCATTCATGGGGATTTTTCCTTCAACCCCCTTAGCTCTACTACCCTTCCTTCTGATTGAAATCTCATGAATAGTTCTTAGAAGTTCATCTCAATCATTCCCAATGTAGTAAGCCATTGTACTCCCAAAACAATATCTGTTGCACCCATGGATATCGCATACATTAGGGTATCAAGTTGATAATCTCCCATGGATAATTTAATTCTATGACACTTCCTTGAACAACTAACTGTACCACCATCTACAATCAAAACCTGAAACTCTGGAGCTGGATATATAAAACAATTTAGACACTTAGCTAACTTTTTGTTGATGAAATTATGAGTACTACCTTAGTTGATCAATGTTGTTACCTTCTTCTTCTTTAAGAACCCTGCCACCTTGAGAGTTTGTGGAGCACTAAAACCTGAGAATGCATGACAAGAAATGATTGGTTGAGAATCATGTGATTCCTCATTTGACTCCCTTTCATCCTCTAGTATGGGTTCCTCCTCTTCTTCCTCACTTGGAACTTCAATATAGAACAATTTTTTTTCACTACATTTATGTCCTCAACTGTATTTTCTATCACAATTGAAACAAAACCCTTTTTCTCTTTTCTCCTCAATTTGTTGTGGAGTTAACTTAGTAGGTTGTGATGAATACCCTTTCTATCTTGTCACATTAGCCCCTTGCTTCTTAGGAATCAAATACTTCTCCTCTACCCTACGTGCTAAGATAAAAGACTCATTTATGGAGCTAGGGCTAAACATGTGTACCTCATGTTGAATGTGATCCTTGAGACCACCCAAGAATAAATCATTCAACTTTTCCTTTATAACTGTATCCACTCTTAAGGATAGATTTTGGAATTATTGAATATAATCCTTAACTGATCCCATTTGTTGAAGTTTAGCCAGCTAGTTGAAGAATTTTGTCACGCTATTGCTATATTGTTCTTGGAGTTCATTCGTAAAAATTGACCATGAGACGGTGAGCCCCTTTTTCCTTCAATGAGTGAAAATCCAATGATACCAAATGAATTGATCTGGTTCTAGTTATAGGGAAGCCATCATGACCTTCTGTCCATTTGGGATTTGGTGTACTTCAAAAAAATTATCCATTTGGTTTATCCATGTTAGAGGATCCTTGCCATCGAACTTGCACATATCCACCTTTGGAAATAAATTCCTAGATCCCATCGGAGTACTAAATCTTGTGTCAATGGTATTTGACCTAGAATTTTCACCTTGGTTGCTTGAGAACTCCTTTCTTGGTTCAGCCATGTAGGTGCTTAACATTTTTTGTATGTCTGATATATCTCCTCTTAGGTCACACATATCCATATTAATTGAATAAATGTCTTCCTTGACCTTATTTATTTCCTCATTAGGAGTAATATCCTCTATTGTGACCTCATCTTTATTAGGAGTCTTCCCCGGAGTGACAACATTCATTTTGCCCCTTGTTGCAGGCCCTATCATGATGGGAACCATTAATTTTGAAATTCACACAAATGAAACTTAAATTCTTTGAAATTTTTATTGTAAATTAATAGGGTCAAAATAACTCTTGCTTAGAAAAATATCCAATAAATAAGTAGATTTGCAACGTGGAGAGTGATAATTGTGAAAATTTTAATTTTTCAATAACTTTTTTTATTTCTGCTCTAATTCCTCTAATTTTTTTACTGTAATCTCCTTTAGTATGCCTTCAAAAACCCATTAAAATCAAACTCCAATTCAACAAGATGTGCGAGATATGTAGATTCCAAAAAAAAGTATGTAGAAACCCTAATTCTACAATAATTTGCTTAATTTTGCTCCAATTATTCTAAAATATGGATTGTAGGTTCTTTAATATGTTCTTCAAAAACCCTTTAAAAATCAGAAAAGAATTCACCAAAATCTGAAAGATATGCTCTTCCCAAAATCGCCTCCAAAATTGAGAAAAACCTTGCCTCTCCTGTGCCAAGATCATGCTCTGATACCACTTGATATGAAATAACTTGCACAATAGAAGATATGATATGAAATATGCTGAAAATACTTGATAATAGCTTAGAATAACAAGCCACTTTGAGGGGGAAAACCTCCAAATATCTCCAATGAGAACACACTTCACAACTTGATGATGAAATAAGACTCACAACCTCCTATATATACCTATTTATGCCTATGATATCACGTAGGCTGACTTGGACACACCTATATAAGTCTTAGGCCAACCTAAACAACTAAATAACAAGATACTAATGATAATATGACTTAATAGAGAGTTAAGATAGCCACAAGCTGACTATTCATAACCTGATGTACACTAATATTAAGGGCATAACAAAGAGACAGTTTACACCTTTCCCTGATACCCTTCATAATACGATGACTCAAATTTTACAACAACAAATGATCACCTTGCCTACTATTAAACCACTTGATCCTACTAAAACTTTACCCTTGAAATTTAAACCAAATGCTTATTGTCATTTTCATTGCCAAAATGGAAATGACACAGAAGAGTGTAAGCGTCTTAAATACCTAGTGCAAGACCTCATTGATTCTGGTCATCTATCCATTGCGAGTTTCAATGATCAAGGCAATAAGTCCATTGCCCCTCCCAACAAAAATTTTCAAATTTTTACCAACGCAATGCCTAAACACAATATTTCATTTTTCAAAGCTAGTGAACCTTCAAACAATGATGTGATGAATGTTGATACAAATGATGAACATCATGATCTTACTCCTCATGTTACCCATGCTCATCCTATGGATGAAATGGTGGGTATGATATATGTTATCCCTCATAAGGGTAAAACTAAGAAATCTCTTGATATTACTTTTCCTTCTCAAGACATACTCGAAAATCTTCCGGATGGTCTTCTTAACATAACTGGATGCATCTATGATAAGCCCACTAATGGGATATTAATAGATCCATCCTGTGGAAAGAACATGATCATAGAAGAGTTTTTAGTACTACATGATCTTTATCAAGATGATTATGACAAACCAACAACATGGATCAAGACACATAATGGGTTTGCATGCCCTATGATAGGATCAATTGTCCTTCCATTATAGATAGGACCTACAACATTGGATGTAACATTCTCTATCATTCCACAGTCGGATCAGTTTCATCTACGGCTAGGCCATCCATGGCTTCGTTAGATGAAATTTTTCCCTTCGTTCATTCACAAATGTTTGAAGTTTCCACTGGACAATTGTGACATATTTACTATCTACCATAGTGGCTTTAACCCATTGTCTTCTAAAGCAAAATTTTCCTTAGAAGCCTTTTGGCTTGAGCCCATGGAACACATAACACCTTGTAAAGACTTATTTTTCATTTCCTATCAAAAATTCAAAGCCAAATGAATAGTGGATTATATCTTCACAACATGTCCCCATCCACTTCCGACACTCCCATCCTAGATGAGACAATGCTTCAACCTGAACCTAAACCTAAACCACATATCAAGCTCAACCAACAATAAACACTTTAGCTTCATCCTCCAAATTCCCAAGACATAATGAAACCAACCCCATCATACCCCCTTGAATAAAACAAGTTTCTAAATCAAAAGAGAAAGTGATTGACCCACCTCCTATGGTTCCTTATGTTCCTCCCCTTAAGGAAGAAAATAAGCTTATGGTGGATCAACCCGCTCTTTTACCCACACAACTTCAAAATAGAATCAAAATAAATTGAGGTGCTAGGGAGCGTAGGTGTTGACATCATCTCCTTGCTCATCATTTACATGAAGAAGAAAATAAAGAAAATCATAATCCCCACTTGATAGAAGCAATGCATCTTGACCCACCACAAATTAATCTAATACAATAATTGCAGCAAGAGATACACTCTCCTTTAGGTATAATCATTTGTCATATTTTGATTAACCTAGATAATGATGAGGAAACAAAAAAGATCGATGAAGAAATACGTAATGAATTAAAAACATTGTTTTCCCCGTCTATGAGATTAACCATGATATCTCCTATATAGAGTGATGAACCTGTCACTTCACCTAGTTTGGCTCTTTCTCTTGTCTCCCTCACTATTTTTCTTCCTTATGAACATGATTGGGAGGAAAATGATTTGTTATATGGTTGACTTTCATTTTCCTTACTATCCTTTTACATTTTTTTCTTTTCTTTTTGGTGTGATTGCATGTGCATAATGTGATCCCTCATGATGTGTTGTTTGATGCTCTCCCTCTCTTTATGGAATTCCTCTATTTGTCCCTTCATTCTTCTATATTTTGTACATTTCTTTCTATTTTCTTTTTCACTTTTGTTTTGTGTTTTCCTTTTGGGGATGATGCAAAGTGTTGAGATGCTCTATGTCTCTTCCATGTTGACCCAAAAGACCCCTTTTCTTTTTCTTTTCCTTTTATCTTTTTCTTGTGTTTTTTTGGGGATGACGCAAGGCATTGAGATTGAAATGTCTCCTTCATGTTGACCCACAAGGCTTTCTTTTTTATTTCTCCTTTTACTTTTCTCTTTTTTCCTTTTGTTTTGTGTTTTCCTTTTGGGGATGACAAAAAGTGTTGAGATATCCTATGTCTCTTCCATGTTGACCCCAAAAAAATCCTTTTTCTTTTCTTTTCACTCTCTTTGTGTCAGTCTTCCAGTTCTATGTGTATTTGGGGAATGATGATGGTTCTAAGCTCTTTACAAAACATTGCAGCGAAAAACATACTAACCCCAAATCCATAGATCCGTTATGTGTTTGGTGTTTTATTTCTGGGGGAAACCCCTTCATTTTATTTTTCCTTTCCCTCATATGACATAGCCTTACTCGGAAACATATGACTTGGGTGATCCCACAAAGCTGGTTTACAATTTCTAGAAGATTCTATTTTTTGCTGAAATCACATATTTTTAGAAAATATAATGATTTTAGCCATAAAGAGTTCCATTTAAGGAATTACAATTGAATATGGTTTGATCAAACTTCCTGAGATCAAACTCCCTTGGATAGAACCCCACTAGTTTTAAACAATACGTATAACAGAGTCTCCTTTACACCTGCCAAAATGATGATAAAATTAAAACCACCTTTGATTTAACTTTTGGGGGATCAAATGAATTCATTTAAATGTTTTTTTTTAAGTATGTAGTCCTTATTATAAGCTTCCCAAAAAGTATAATTTTAAATAAATTTTATTTTATTTTATATTTATTTTTTATTTCTTCTTAATGTAGGTTTTTTATCGAAAATCAAACTCTATGTTCTACACGCACATGGAAAAATAGCATATTATCAAAAAAAAATTGAAAAATATGAGTGCACCATATATTAAAGTCTTTGATCCAACAATTTTTTTTTATTTCGGTAGATACAAAAAATGTTACGCGTTATACAGTTGCGCTATGTTTGAATTGTAATTGGTTTGACTTTGAAACTTGATTAAAGAGAAAATATTCAATAAAAAACTATCTAACCAAGTGGAAGCACTAGATATCAGAGTTAAAAATATAAATTTGAAAGAATTAGAATTTTATCCTTCATGGAAAAAAATTTATGTGTTATACAGTAAGTGTCATTTTTTTAAATGTTGTTTTATGAAAAAAAAACTAGTTTTCAAGGAAGATGGAAAAAGAAGTGCAATCTGATTCCAAATTTTTTGAAAAAATATATTTAGAATCTACAATTTTTTTTTTACGAAACTCTAGTTTGCATCATCTTCAAATTCCTCACAGTTTAGATGCTATAGGTGCCTGAAAGTGAAGATTTAGTTAAAAAATATTATTTTAGTGTCCAGTTTGGCCAAAAATTGTAAACCACCATTGTGGGATCACCCACTTGGCATAGGGCCTTTCCATGTTGGCTCTCATTTCTACTTTCTTCTTTATGCATTTTTCCTTTGCTACTTTAAATAACATGCTCACAATATGGTGTGTAGCAATTCCTTTAAAGTGGGGGTATACATTGGAATAATTCATTTGTATTTTTCTTTTTCTTGGTTCTTAGTGCAGCCTTCTTATTTGTCACTTTGTGGATGGCATTGGGTATAGTTTCCTTCATAAGCGTGATCTATCTTAGCATATTACATTCTTCTTAGTGGCCTAATACGATGCACTACATCCCCTAAGTTGTGAATATTTTATTCTTTGATTGGTCCTCTCTTGGAGACATTAGACACAATGTTCCCTAAGTTATAGACTTCACATGAACTAAGCAAGACTCCTTTGAACATTATTTGCATGTTACATTTTGCATTTATATGGCCATATTGAATAACACAACTTTCATACCTGTGGTGCAATCACATTTGTTCATGAGTTCTAAGCATACAAAGCTTTGCTTGTCTCATGAATCACGAAACAAAATTTTCCTTTGTGGCACCTTATTAAAGTTATTAGGAGGTATAACTTTGGTATGGTTGAGCGGGAAGCCCATTTTGAGGCAGAACTTTCCCCATATCCACCTATGTGTTTGTGAGTGCATACCAACCTTGAGTGTATGTTTCTCACCTTTTGGGCTTTCTCACCTAGTAGAGAACCATGAGTTTCATCACCCTAGAGTGAGTATGTAGATTCTTTCCATACAAAAAGCCTAGATCTAATCCAAAATGGGCTAGACAAACGATCAAAGCTTGATCTAATTCTTTCTCTCATCTTTCTCTTTCCTTTTTCTCTCTTTCACTTTCAAGAGTGTTCTTTTTTCTTATGTTTAGTTTTCCATGGAATCTTCATCCTTGGGGTTTGATCATCCCTCTTGATCGCTGTTGTCTCATCTTTCTAAGCATTAGTTCAATGGAACCCCTCTTGAGATGCATTGCTCTACTTTAGTGTGAGTTTGAAGCAAGTTCATCCTCTCACTAAAGTGGGGGCTAAATGTAGGCACGAAAAAAGTAACCTTTCTACTTTTTCTTTCTTTGTCCCTCCTTGTGCTTAATTGGCTTGATTTTTCCTTGATTTAATGTTGCAATGTGACCCACACATTCACATTAGGTTTTGAATCTTTATGAATCATTACGACTTTATGATGTCTTGTAAAAGTTTTGTGAAGTGTTGTAACACATTTTCACACTTTTCTAGAATCTTCTTATTATGATTCACCTACATACCCTATTTTTATCACTTACCAAGTCTTACTTCAAAGTGTTGTAAAATCTTGTAACAAACTTTCATGCATTTTTAGGCTTGTCATCAATAAATACACCTTTCTTATGCTTTATTTGGCCCCTTTATGCACTTACAGACCTTAATTAAGTGTATTTTTAAATATAAACCTGACAAACATCATTTAAGACAACTTAATTCCCAACACCCATTCACCATTAGGGGAAAATGAGTCCCTCTTGGCACAAAAATAAAAATAAAATCAAATTAATGACAAGTTTTTATTTCTGAAGACCTAAGGTTGGCCTATGATGTATTTTTGAGAAATTAGGGCATAATTGTGTATAAATATATAATTTTCTATTCATTTTAAGGTCCATCCACCCATTCATCAAGTATTCATTCATGCATTCAATCCATCATAACATTCAAGCATCCTAGCATCTTTAATCATTCAATCAAGCATTCAAGCATCTTGAAGCAGCATATCTTCAAACTTCAACATCAAGGGTTTGGTGAGTTTATGACATTGCATGTTATTTGTTCATCATTCTCTCATTATTGTATTTCATTTTTAAGGGTTTGATTACCAAACCAGGGTTTGACCAATGAAAACCCCTATACTTTAACCCTTAACACTTTTCCCCCTTTTTGCATGTGTGTTTCGTAGGTCTTGTATGTAGATTTGTCAAAGAGATAGGTCTTAAAAGTGTTATGAAATTTTTAAATATCATTCAAAGTCAACAAAACCCTATTTGAAGCTTGGAGAACACTTTCCCGTTAGATTTTCTAGATTCAGATCCGACAATCTGTTAGGCAGAAAAGTGAAAATATGGACCCATAGAGTTGACCCTTGAATTTTTAGAAATCTGCAAGTGGACTAATTCACTATCTGTGGCGAATGAGTCCCACTACTAGGCTGGAAAAAGTGTTTTCTAAATTTTTTTGTTCCCAACATCCTAAAACATGTTCCGACAGTTTTTACTAGAAACGAGACTAATTCGTCATTTGTGGCGAATGAGTACCTGTGGGATTCAACAATAAATGAGATACAACATTCCAAAACCTCTCCACATCAACTTTCAGCCTCCAAGTGCACCTCTTTCAGTTTCATTAGGTTATGTTATTGTTTTTTTATGTTTTTAGTTCTTTTTTCATATCATAGCATGTTTTCAAACACTTTGCATTTCTTAGTTTTGCATACAAAATCAATCTATTTTATTATTCCTTTGCATTTAGATCATCTCATCTAGGCATATTTCATTCATTTTACATTAACGTTGAGTGTGAACATAGCCAATTTTTATCCCATTCCTTTCCTTTTAGGTAAAAAATCCTAGGAGTGAAAGAGAACATTAGGGTACCAAAACCCGTGTTTATAGTCTTGTCAATGCTAAAGTGTCCTTCTAACTTGCTGAAATTATTTTCCTTAATCAAATTCTCCTACATTTAACTCCTACGAATGCACAATTGAATCCCTTTCTAAATCAAATAGTCCAACCACTTTATTCTATTAGTGGCTACCAGATCTTTGTTTTCCTTCCAAGCTTTTGAAAAGTTAGGATTAGTCTCATACATGTGCTTAAGCTCATCAAAACCCATCACCACCACCCTCATTTGTGTCATCATATTTATCATGTTCTACTTATTGCATCTGCACTTAGCTAGTTTGACTTTCCACTTTGATGTTTTAGGAAAAGGTTTATCTTTGCATGAATTCTGCCCATCGCATATGCCTTTGATTCAACTTTCCCTGACTATTTAGGTATTGGAGAGCTTGGTGGTCAATGTATACCATAAATTCCTTTAGTATCAAGTAGTGTCTCTACTTCTCAAGAGCTTGTATTATGGCATAGAACTATTGGTCATATACTTAATATATTTTCTAGGCATCATTTAACTTCTTATTGAAATATGCAATTGGCCTCCCTTATTGGCTTAGGATTTCCCTTATAGCATTGATGTTGGCATCACAATCTACTTGAAAGACTTTGTTGAAATCCAAAAAGGCCAATATTGATTGCTCCATCACCTTCTTCTTAAACAACTCAAAACACTTTTGTGCTCTAGATGTCCACTTAAACTCCTTTGAGTTTCTTCTCATGGTCTCAATCATTGGTGTACAAATGGTACTTAAGTTTATGATGAAATTTCAATTAAAAAAATAATGTCCATGCAAATATCTTGTGTCCCCAATGTTTTCTAGTGTTGGCCACTTCAAAATTTCTCTTATCTTCTTTAGTCCATCTTCAATCCTTTTGTATAGATGAAAAACCCTAGATAGACTAACCCATTCTTAATGAATCTATATTTCTTAATATTGATTAGCTACTTCTCTTCTCTCGATTGTTGGAGCACTTTTCCTATATGTCGCAGATGTTCTTCCTTTATTTTCCTAAAAGTAATAATATCATCTAGGTATTTATAATGAGGAACTTATCTAGGAACTCCTTCAATACCTCATTCATCAACTGCATGAATGTTCTTGGTGCATTAGCTAGCCCAAAGGGCATGACTAACCACTCTTAAAATCCTTTGTTATTCTTGAATGTGGTCTTCCACTCATCACCATAATGAATATTGATCTAATGGTATCCACTCTTGAGATAAATCTTGGTGAAGTACCTTACTTCACTTAGGTATACCATGATGTAATCCATCCTTGTAAAAGGAAACACGTACTTAAGAGTGATCTTATTGATGGATCTAGAATTTGTACACATCCTTTCTGTAGAAACTCCTACACTTAACTACTCAACTCTATGTTATCCAATAGTGACATTTGATGTGCTAATTTTTTTCACAAACTCACTCTGGGTATGAGGTCTATATGGTGGTTGATGCTCTGAATTGGTAGGACTCCTAAAATTTTCTCCAACAAAATGTCTCGATCCTGCTTCAATAATACTAAGACCTCCTTATGTAGTACGTCAGCTCCTTTTGTGGTACCACTCCTACTTTCTTCACTTCTACACTTCTTTAGAATTAGGGAAAAACATGTGTTCTCATGTCTTAGTCCCCCAAAAAACTTTGTCCCATACAATAAGAAAATCATAGCATTGTTGCATACCTCATTCTTTTATTCTTCCTCAATGGGAATCAAAATATACTTCTTCTCATTCATGGGTCTCATTATGTAGGTGTTTTTTTTTCCATCATGTATGACCATCCTATCATACCTTCAAGGTCTCCCTAACAACAAATGCTAGACATCCATCAACATGATGTCACACAAAACTTCATTCTTATATGATCATCTTGAATCTAAGCTATCTAGTATGGGTTTGTGTGTTTCATCCTCTTTAGGTTCATCGTTAATACCATTTCTTCTAAGATAAGGTTTTTTGTGCTACCAATATAAATGATGAAATTGCAATACTTGCCTCCTTACTTGCACCTTGTCTAGAACAAGTTATGTTGATTGTTTTTCTTGCAACCCTCAACCCTAAGGAGAAACAAAATTCCTAAACTAGGGGATTAAATATTTAAGACAAGGAACCTGCACTATCAATAGATTAAAGAAAATAAAAGCCACCGAACAAGGATATGAAAGCCTTCTACACTTCAAGCTCCATGGGACTTAGGAGGGTGTTCCTAGTTGTAGGCTTGAATGTATGACAAACTTATGCCAAACAACAAACTACATACCTATGAAAGTGGATAGTTCTTAGATATATGAATAATGGGTATTTTATATTCCACCAGGGTCAACCATGATCCCATTTTCATTGAACATTGGTGAGAACACATAACTTAGATATCTTCATCTCAAACACATATAGGGTTAATAGATAAAATTATCTCAAATTCAACCTCTATAATCTTTCAAATACCATTAAGATACAAGGAACTAAGATAACTTAAACAACAAAGAAAATAGACATCAAAGTAAAAGGGATTTTTGATTTTAAGATTTGGGACCAAACTGAAAACATAAGAATGCACAAGATTGACCAGTGCCAAGAAAAAGGCCATGAAGTCATATAACAAGAATTTTATCTTATCATGTTAAACATGTTTTGAAGATATTAAAAATTGTTATCACCTTATGACAACAAGACCACTAAAGCTTATGAAATGACCATTCTTAGAAATCCACCTAGAAACACAATACTCCCACTACATTCATTAAATCAATCACTCTACTCCTTGAATAGAAGGCAATAACAAATACAATTCAAATGCAACAAATGTGCATGGAAAACCCATATAACCTTTGATTATTGAATTTAAAGAGTATCACATCTCAACCATGGATACAATCACAAGATAAAATATATTCATGAAGAACAATTCAAAACACATAAACATCTCATACTAATGGCTAATAGTTATATATTTCACCCTAACTAAAGGGTATGTATAGGATCATAATGGAAAAAATGGGCCCTTAAGTAGCAATGAAAATTCTGAAAAATTAGAGTTACGAAGCTTGACGTAAAAATTTGAATAAGTTATCTTTATTATTTCAAAAATTTGTAATAATAAAATTTGTAGAAAATTGAATGTAGTTTCTAAACTACTAGGTTTATTGAAAAAAAAAGCCTATTTGGTGAAAATTCAAAATTTCAATGCAGTAGGACTTAAATTTTAGGGAAAAATAAGAAGTAGGTGTCTGTTTGACCACCCTAACCACAATAAAATGATAATATTTTTTTATAATATTTTAGATATAAGTAGAGGACTCATGTCCCTATGTGATGCATATTTTTTTGTAATTTTTTTCCAAGTAAATAATTAATTATGAAATTTTTATTACAACTTTTAAAAAATATAAAAATTTGTATGTCTGACCACCTTGACTTGGTCAAACTTCATGAAATTCACTTTTTTTTAATCCTAAAGTATGCGAAGCATAGAATGTGACACATGTTTCAAATTCAAAAATTGTGATACCGTTTGAAAGCTATAGAAGTTTTTCAATCAGCCTATCAATCAGGACTTTAGTCATAATTCAAATAGAAAATGAATAATAATTATTTATTAAATAAAAAGTAAAGCACAATTTATATAGGTGGAAAGTTGAGAATCTCCTTTAAAAACCATTTTTGTTTCATCAATTTTGGGTAAAAAAGTCATTAGCCACATGCCCTACACATACCCATCATATTGCCACTTTTTGCCCATCATGATCTTGCACATACCCTAAACACTTTATAGTTTATACAGAGCTTTTGTATGCCCTGTAGAACTTCAAATATTGGAACCCTTACAAATGAGAAGAAGAAAGAATAATGTTAAGAAGAAGCATCCCTAAATGAATCTATAGTTGACACCTGGATCCTTCATCTTCCTTTGATTTGCAATAAGAAACTATAAAATTATTCTCTCTTCACTCCTCACACATCACATTTTCCCCACAGTGAAAATTATCTACTTCATGTTTTCACCATTTACCCTACAGCTGAAAATACCCTACTTTTCCTGTGAAATCTTTTACTCTCAACAAATAAGACCCTTATTTTATATAGTGAATATTTAATTCACTTTATATCGGGAAAAATAAAATTCTTACCCATGCCCTTTTACCTTACATTTTTTATTTTAAATATTTTCTTTTTAATGGTGAAGAATTTAATTTATTCACTAGGCACTAAAATCTTTCCCCCCATGATTTTTCAATTTTCACTTTATATTTAAATTTTTTCTTTTAAATAGTGAAAACCCCAAATATTTTCCATCAAGCAACATTTTTAATTCACCATCAAAGTAATACATTAAACAATTCCTTTTAAAAAATTGTCATTGGGCCCATCATGAGCCTTCCATGCACACCCCACAACCTTCCCATGATGTCACCACCCATCCTCATGGGGCTAGAGGGGGATGGTACATCTTGGTCCATGTTTCCCTTACCAAGATAGTTGATCAATCATTTTGATGGTCTTCGCGTTCTACTCCTTAATACACATTAGCAGCACAAATCAAACTTTCCAGTAGATATCAAATAACTCTATCTTCTTCTTATATAAGTTAAGAGTGGAAGCTTAACCCTGAAACGTTGAAGTCGAGGACCTCATAAACCATATGTTTTTGTTGTTGAAGTGTTGCAATTGAAAACCCTTGCATTATAATCTAACATCCAAGAATAGCTTGTAACCTTAGAGTGCCAAATAAGTTGTTCTTAATAATGTTCTTTACAAATTTTCCACAGTCGTGCCACCCAACAATATGTTCAAGCTCAATATAATGCAATTAGGGTAATCTGCATTAAAATAGAACCTCCCCAAATAATCTCTAATACATCTTCACTACAAGCACAAAATCTTATTGTGCAAAATAAACATCACTCGACTTACCCATATATTGAGCATCTAACACAAAGATTTTTCCTAAAGAAGCTTCATGTACCTATGCAATAAGGTCTTGACCATTTTCAACTAGCACAAACATTTCCCTATCACTATGCCAATACTCTTCAAGACAACATTGAAACTTCCTCAAAATAAATTATCTTATTTTTTGGATCCATACTCCTATTGCAAAAAGTTATGGAATAGTTCCAAGTTCAAAGTGAAATAAGAATTCATTACATCTTATTCATTTTGGTCAGTTTCAATTATTTATTTTGTTGTAATCCAGTCATCATTTTTTGTTCTATATCATGGATTCTTAATTATTCATAGACTGTGACAAAAAATTAAGCATCTACAAGACCAAATCCTTCACACATGGACTAGTATATTTATCTTGCATTTCACTGGCACGAGCTCTCGAACATAAAATAGATATTGCATTTTGGTAAGCCTCCAATCTTTAGTCCATCTAAAGATAGTTGTTTATAAAAAGAATCCAAAGTTCATATACCCTTTGTTGTGCTATACTAGATGATAGAACATATCCTCCTTTCCAATAACTTGTTTCTCCTATAGAAAAAAGAAATGAAAGTACACCACCCATAGAGCTACAAAATTTGGATTGGCCTTAATTTCTTGTGATAGCACATACAAGGCCTTTTCTTGCCATCCAATTTATGAATTTTTCTATCAAAGTTCCTTGAATCAAATGCCAACTCCAACCAACAATCCACATAATTAGGAAATCTAAACAGTACTAGCCTGTGTAAAAGATTTACTTTTTCAATATCTTGTATTTGTTCAAACAACTAAGAAAGATTAAATAGTGTTGGGACTTTTTCCCATGGTGACTCAAGTGAAACACCACTCATTTTTGAATGAGGTTCTAATTTTTTTATATCATTTTTACCCTTATTTTCACCATGGTGTCCACTTTGACCCTCAAATGGTCTCGTGTCCTCAAAAGTACTACTAAATAATGGGATAACTGAGCTATATTTCAATGATTCATTTACATCTTCTACTTGTTCACTATGTGAATCCTCAACAAAAATAAATTCCTCTGTGTTAGGAACAAGCAATACCCACGAAGAAATGATCATAATCAACATTATTACTTATTTCATCATATGACTTTGTCACATATAGGTCTGAGATTCCTGCCATGTCAATAGAATCTAACACTACTTTATCTGAGGATTCTTCATCTCTTTTAATAACTCCAGTCAACAACAATGATGCCCCACCATTCATGCATTCTTTCTTCCTCATCATATAATCTTCTGAGAGTGAGCTTATACTATCCACACCTCAAAATGCTCTTGCCTCATTATTGACTGAGCCATAACTAGGAAAAGCTTGATGCATAACCTTAGTAGTTTCCATTACTTAATCATGTGATGCATTAAGAGCAACATTTTCATAAATCTGCATTGTGTCTCCCTTACCAACATTGAAACACTTACAACCTCACAATTGTGTAAAGCATGTTGAGTCCCCATGTGGGCCCAACTAATTTTTTTTGTTTTGATTTTTTTTTATCCTCAATTGACCTGAGGCTGCATCTACATGCTTCTGGGAAGAAAAATTGAAGTGGTTTGTCATTAAAATTTTATTTCTAGCATATTTGGATAGTGATCAAAACTAGTTCAGTAGCCTCTAGAATAACCCTAGAAAACTAGTCAAACAACCTCCTAAAGTCATGATAATGCATAGGAATGTATACATTTGAACCAAAAATTTAGTGCAAAAAATGGCTTGGAAAAAACAATCTCGAGGTGCCAGATATTCAATGCCAAAGTGGCTCACTTAGACTTTTCTGCAAGTGCACCTATCAAAAACCAATTAGGGCTCACCAAGTCACCACTTCAAAAAAATACCAAATCACCTCATGGAAAGCTATCACTAGAAATAGTAGATCATTTAGGTCCATTGAGTATATGTTCAAGAGGTCTCTCCTTCAAACCACATTCTTCAGAAGATATTAAGGGTCAAATTTGACCTCCTTGAAACATTTTGGAAATGTAAATCTAAAAACAAAACAAACTACATTTTCTTTTGACCTAGTAAAAATATCAAACTTGATCCTATACCTCTGAAACCGAACCAGGGAGCATATGAATATGAGGGGAATGCAGACTACCAATCCATTTTCCATGAAGATCATCTAACTATGAAATATCAGTCTAAACCGGACTCGACCACTTCGTAGGCCTGAGAATTTGCAAAATGCAAAAGAGTCCCACAACCCTCTAGCTTTTCTCTTCAAAACCCTATCAAAGCTCATCACAAGAGGCTGAAATCAAACATACATGTTCACATATATCAACTGAATACACTCACCAAATAATTTGGCATGAAAGTCAACTGGCTCTAAATTATGACCCTCCAAAGTAGGTCACTCGGGTAGATTTTTCAGTTACATTTTAGTCTACAAAGAAAATTTTCATCATGGACACTTAAAAGTTTGCAAACTTTTACAGTCCCAATAGGTTCTTTCTCTATGTTTTTTTCTCCTCAATTTCAACATACAATAGTTCCCTTCTCAGGACCAACAACTCTCCCCTCTCCAGATGTCCTATGGTTCTAGATGATCTATTTATTTCTTCCTCCATATAATTTGTTCTAGATCTGTACTCCCCTTGATTTCTTGGACTTCCCTAACGATACTCAAAGAAATGATATCTTACTTCTAAAGACTTGAAATAGGTTCCCCAAAATTATCATCTTTCGAATCCTCCCTTTATCTTTTGGTATCCCTCATTGAGGTGGTAGTCACCACCTTCCCTCTAGTTGCAGTAGGAATCCTCTCTAGGCCTTTTTTCCTCTTTGATAAGGGATGCTTCCTCTATATTTCTCTAAAAATGGTCTCCTTTCATTACGTTGTGCCCATTCTTTTAAAAAAAATTGGCTCCTACTCTATAGTCCTAGCTCAGTCCTCCTAGCCAATTTCTCTTCCATATTAAGCACAAAGTAGTAGGCTTCTTCCATGGTTTTCATCTAGACCAGGCTTAATTCCTCATTGGATTTTGGTTCTAAGACCACTAATATATCAAGCCACCTCCTCCCTCCTATCTTCACTATGACCAATTCATATGATTATTTTTTGGAATTGTTCAGTGTATTCTTTGTCTATCTTCTTCATCTACCTCAAATTTTTAAGTTTCTTTAGCATCTTCAGCTAATAACTTATGGGTAAAAATTACCTTTTACTTTCACCACCATTCTTTCCCAGTTTTTGATCCTCTGCTTTCCCCTCCAATTTCTCTCTAGTTGAAATTCTTTCCACCAAACAGTAGCATGCCCCTTCAATTTGGTTTTCACAAACCTGACTATTTTTGGATCTACAAGTTCTTCATATTCAAAGTATTCTTCCATCTGATTTATCAAATGAATCAACTCCTTCAGATTCAGGCTATCGACATAAATAGGAATCTCTATTCTTTGTCTCTTACCAATCTTGGCGATTGCTTTCATCATATTGATTTGGTCTAACTCCTCCTCTTCTCAACACTCCTCATTTTTCTCTAGAGTTCGTTCCTCCTCATCACTCTTTTCTTCTGATATATGGTTTGGGCCTTTTCTCCTATCTTCCTCAATATAATCCAATTGATTCTTCATTTCCCTCATCTCACCCCTAATGTCCTCCCAATTTCTAGAAACATTGGCCATCATAAGCATATTTTTTGGTGGAATATTACCTTCAAATAATGTGTGACTACCTCTTGTCAATGATCGGGTTACGGGGTTACAATTGCCTAATAAGTTAGTTCTCTTCTAACAAAACCTACAATCTTCCCTATGTTGAAAATCAATCAACACAAGAGTCTTCAGAAATATGCACTCCAAAAGGATTCGGTACTTTCTCTAATACCATTATACTTATTTAGATCTTATTTACATTAATTATTATATTATTAGCTATACATAGATGTCTACACTTGTACAAAATTTAGAGTTTCACTTATTTCCCTTCCACTGAAACCTAACAATTTGAACCTCTCTAGATTTATACTAGGAGTTGAAGCTTCTTATTTCTATTTTTTTTAATTTACATCTATATAAATTTTTTATATATACAGTTTAATTTCTTTTTACTTTTGTAAATTTTACTCTAATATTTTTTACTCATTTTAGTCAATATTCTTTTAGAATATTTTATATTGAATTTAGCTAATTTCTTAGCCTTTAAATTCATTACCTAGATTCCAAATAGACCTAATCCAATCTATTATAATTTTCACAGTACTTCCAACTTTTAAAAAAATTGTGTGAACCTAGATGCTAAGATAGTCAAGAAGTTCCCTAGTCATTACCATAATTGTAATAGAATTTAAATGTATTCAACTATTCTATTTAAAAAAAAAATCAGTCTTGTTACATGTTTTGTTTCAAATGGTTACCATGTGTGTCAAATTCAAAAATATCCCATTTCACACTTCATTGTTGATATGATCTAGGTAAGTGCAATAATGGGTTAACATTTTTTACAAGAAATGAAAGAATTTTTGCTAGAAACCAAAGCTTTTCATCATTAGAGTAAAAAATTGACACACTTACACATACAATATCAACATAGTATAAAAATATGAAATAGAATATTTGTTTTTATGTTTTCAAGTATTTAATTTACTATAATACATGTTGAGGAGTGTTTTTGCATTGCACAACATAGATACAACACAAGTTTTCTATCTCTCTTGAAAGGTAACTTTCTATAGAAAAATCTTTAAAAAATTACCCCAAGGCTCTGGATGTCAAGTCTTGACTTGAAAAAGAAACTTAGTGGTAAATGTGTTTTGTTGGTATCACAAGGGGAATTTGAGATTCACAAAGACTCAAAGTTTATGTAATGCCCTCCGTTATGACCTTTCCAGATTTTGTGTACATGTTTAATTGTGTATTGTTGTTTTGTGTGTGTTTAGTGTTAACATAATATTTGATGAAATTTGTACTTAATTAATTAAAATAGCATTGAGTAAATAAAACTAGAAATTAAGATGAAAATTAAATAAATTAGTTTTATAAAATATTAAGTAAAGGGTTATTAATAAATAAATAAACTAATTGTTTTGTAAAAAAGTATTCTTTAAATGATATTCGATAATAATTAATAATTTATTAGTTGTTCAAAGATAATTATTTATAAGGAATTTAAGCGGATAGGAAGCCGAAGTGTTTTAAAAGCAAGAAAAGCGATTGGAAATTGGAAGGGGAATAGTTATTGCGAATTATATAAATAATAATAAATGATCTTGGGAAGGGGGGATATGTTTTTCAATTTTACAAAAGCAAAGAGAAAATTGGCTTCCTTTGAAGATGAAGAGTCCATTGTTGAATATGGGCGTATATGAATCCCTTTCAAAACTCTTGAAAAAAAATAAATAGGATATGCAGAATGAACTACAAAAAGGAAGTATTATAATCTTTTGGGGGAGGGAGGACATTTTAAAAAGCACAAATATGAGATCGGAAGAGAGCAAGGTACAGATCCAAGTTTCCCTCTACCACTGGAAAAACATAGCAAATGAAGGTATGCAAGTCTGTAAATTATTTGATTTCGTCTCAAAAAAAAATAAATTGGGCTCAATCAGAATAACTCCTTTCGCTAATATTTTCGAAGAATAGTTGATGATTCTTTGTTAAGCTGTAAAATTTTGTGACATTTTAGAGAAATTATCCATGAGCAGAAGCTATACAAGTCTGCGAATCCTTGATTATAAATGTGTGTCTGAGAAGTTCAAATATGAGAAGCCTTTAAGCTCAATTAATGATTGGATTTCTTCACCAAATCCATCTTAACACAAACAAATCCCTTCGCTAATCTTTTTGAAGAAGAAATAACAAAATGGGAAAGTTTTGATGATCATTAATTTCTCCCTTCACATCTGCCTCGGACATAACTAGAGGTAGATATCAAATCCGAAAATATTGTACTTCAAACGTGCCGTAAGGAAAGTCTAACACAGCTACTGCACTTGTGCATAATAGGAAGTTAAAAGATTTAAATAACCCCGCTTATACCTCTGGCAATCCATCACAGCTGCAACGTTTAGACTGGCAAAGGTAGAGTAAATTAAATAATTCCCTGATTTCATTGTTAACCTGCAGTAGCAGCGCACTTGAACATGGTGGGCTGTATAGTTTTAAATAAACTCTCTATTTTTTTTTAGCAAATCCCATTTGTTATACGCAAAACTGAAGAAAAAATGGCTTTTTCACGTTTTTTTTGCAACCGTAACCATCTCAAAACTTGGAGGAAGCTTGGGTCGTGTGTCTTCTCTGATGCCGTCATTGAGCAGATTGTTCAGGTGAAGAAATTGAGGACCAATGAGCAGATTATTGAATTCTCTTGGTCTGCGCAATGTTTCAAGCCTTTGCCAATTACCTTCGTTCAGTCGAAGCTGAGAGAAATTGCTGTTATTGGATACAGTGTTTAGATGAGCTCCCTCACATAGTCTGGTAATCTAAATTTATTTGACCTCCCTGATACCTTTGGCAACCTATCACAGCTGCAGTGTTTAGACTTTGGATCGTGTATAAATTTAAATAGTCTCCCTGAAACCTGTCACAGCTGCAATGTCTTATATTCTTTTTCTGATATACTTGGCAACCTGTCACAGCCGCAACACTTGATCATGGTAGGTTGAATAGATTTAAAAAGGCTCCCTGATTCATTGGCAGCCTGTCATAGCTGAAGCACTTGAACATAATAGAAAATTTAAAAGGTTTAAATAACCCCTCTGAATCCTTTGTCAATCTAGCGCCGCTGCTGCACTTGAGCATAATAGGAAGTTAAAAATTTAAATCACCCTGCTAATACCACTGGTAATCCATCACAGTTGCAGCACTTGAAAGTAAAATATTTTCAATGTTCTAGCATAACAGAGAGGATAGGCAGAGTTTAAATTCCAGATTTCAAACTTGAAGTGCGTCTCTCGAACTCGCCGCCAAAGTGAAATGTATTATTTTCAAAAGGGGAAAAGTTGTACATTTATTCTATCATTTAGCGGTCAACCTAATTAAGGATGCTCTATTAGATGAATATATATACACGTATGCAAATATATATGGATGTTTGTACATATTGGTGAATAATTAGTTATTTGAGAATATAGATTTTATAAATAAGGAAGTTAGATAATTCTTTTGTTTATGTCTGTACAATGAGAATTCTAATTTGATTAGCATTAATGACTTAGAAGTAAAATTTGTTTCACTTTATGTATTCAATGGAAGTTTTGTCGAATTTGTGGCTATAATTTGTATGCTGAGTTAAATGCCAGTTAATGTGACTGTCTTTTTGTTGTGCTCTAATATTCCGTCAATGTTAAAATATGTGTATATATTTAAAGGTAGGGGTAAGATGTATAAGGATTATTTGTGTCTATGGCTAGTTTTGAAGATGAGTGAATTTAAGGAATATGGGGAGCAATTTTGGAGTTAATATTGTTAATGTATATACTTATGAATGTATGGGACGAATAAAGTAAATGGTTACTTAAATAAAGATAAACAAAGTTAAGTTTCCTTGACACTAAAATTAAATGAAGGTTATTTCCATTGTTAAATGATTAGCAAATTGTCTAAGAAGAATTAGAAATCTAGGATATTATTATTACCACAATTATTATGGTTTATTCTTTGTTAATTTGTAGGTGAATATTGTTATTTTATAACCCTTGGAGTGGAATGTTAAGTTTAGTGTGTAAGCTAAATAACTAGGAAATTGATAGATTATTTAGCTTAGAATACTTTGCGTATTGGTGATTACTTAGTATTTTATATGTGGAAGAAATGTCTTACTATGGAGTTGATTGTGTATATTTGGATAAATGTAGGATTTATGTAAAATAGATGATTTTCTAAATGATGACTATCTCCTTATTCCCTTCTTCGTAAATTCTCTATAAGGATGTTTACTTGTTCATGGTGGATTTGATGGTTTGAGCCGGCTGCTTGTATCAAGTTGATTATGTATTTTATTTTATTTTATCTGAGTTTGTTTTTGGAAGGAACTCTTTTGTGTCATAAGGTTGTGATTAGATTTTTGGTCCTTGCGGATGGATAGAAAGTGTTGTTTGTTTATTGTTGTTCATTAAGTGTATCCCCATGTTTAATGATTATTATGATTTTGTACTTGTTAGCGAGATGGGTAATGCCTCGCATGCTTTTATGTTGTGGTTCTTTGTTCAAATTATGATGGTACAACCCTTGGTTTCTTGGTTTTGGTTTGATATTGTTGGGTCTCTAGGGAGAGTGGCTCCTCGTGGGGGCCGGCGCCCCGCGTAAGGGGAAGAGCACAAGAGAACCCACAAGTGAGTTGGTAATCAAGTGATAACCTAATAAATAACTTAGGAGGGTTGAGTAGTAATATCATTATAGGATTTTAAAAAAATGGATGCCTCGTCTTCATTAGTGCTTCCGTAGACTAATGGAAGGATGAGAAGGCCGTGGTTGGCAAGGTCGTGACCTCGTCCTCACGAGAGGTCTACGGCTCCGCATGAGCTACCCTATGGTGTCGGTGCCTCAGGTAGGAGGAAGGGCCAGGAGATCCATAGATGGGGGCTGGCGCCTCAGTGTGGAGGAAGGACCAGGAGAACCCATGTAGGCTATGCGATGACACTCTCCCCTAGTTGCCCATGTGTTTTACTTTATTGTGTTCCTCTGGAAGTAGGTTGTGGGAGTTGGTATAGATTATTGATATTTGGATTTATCTTGATTAATGATTTTTTCCTTGATACGTCTTTGGTGTACTTTGTGGTTTTGTATGATCTCATTTATATTTGGTTTACGATCTTGTATTTTTATGGTACTGCGTTATGATGTTATTATATCGTTTAATTGAAATTTGGGATTGTATTATGTTTATTAATTCAGTTTGATTGGAATTGTTTCATGATCAACCTTTGATTACTTATTTATTGATCCTTGCTTTGATTTACGTGATTGGAGTTGTGATTTTAATTTATTATGTTGACTCTTGGATGTTGTTGCAATTCTTGAGTTTTATGATACTTTTGTATGTTGTGAGTCTTGTGATTCCGTGTTGGGATGTTCTTGGTTGTGGACTCTTCTTGTCAGCTCCTAGCATGGGGGGTGGGTCTTCAGACTCACATGGTCGGGTGGAACGTGCTAAGCACCCATTGGGTCCCCAGTCGAGGATCGAGAGGTGCAGATTGGTGCGGTTGCAGTGACTCCAGAGTTGTACTTGCCTTGGAGCCATTTATGATGCTTTGTTTTCATCTGTTTAATTGTATCATATTATCTTGTATATGGTTTCCATTTGGGTGGAAACACTCTTGTATCATTGTAACTCTAGAGCATTGTACTGTAATGTGATGTTAACTCGGTGTAGATATTGGCCATGGCAATTGATATTCAATGTGTTAAGTTAATTATGCATATGTTGTATTTATGTACTCAGATGGTTTCTTATCACTGTTTCTTATGTATGTGTTATATTTGTTAATGTTTATTTTGTTATGGGTTATATCTTTGGATTTTATTCTTTATTGTCATTGTGTGGATCTCATTCGCGTAATGACTCCTCGTGTACCCCAAGGGATGTATGTGCAAATGAATATATTTAAATGAAATTCATGTCGTGACTTAATGTGTATTACATGTATGTTTTGTTATCTTTAAAAAATTAAAAAAAAAAAAAATTGCTGTAATTATTGCCTTTTAGTCCTTTGGGGTTCGCACGGTGGGGCGTTACAGTTTATAAGATTGAGATAAGGGTTTTGTGAAATATAGAAATGTGTTCAAACCCTAACTAAACTTTCTAGATCTAAAATATGAAAATGATTTTATCATAAAATATAACAACTTGAGTGATGCTTTCTTCCTAAAACTAACCCAGTTTCAAAGAAATAGCAAAAAGAAAAGGTTTTGAGAGAGATCCTAATTCTAAAATCCTCTGGAAAACTATAAAAAATGGTGAATTTTGTAGATAAATAAACTCCCAATAAACTAATCACTTCTTAATCAAGGTTTAATGATGCATGATCATCCTTGGTTCTTTACAATCATGCATCAACCAAAAATATTTTCCTTTCAGTTTTGTTCTTGTTCAGTTCAAGTTGGTAGATTCAATGTATCTCCCTATTTGCTCACCAAACCTTGTGGATCTACATTTTCATCATCAACATTTTCATTTCCCTTGTGCCAAAATTTTAGCTCGATTGGATCTTTTCCCAGAAAGTTATCACTTCTAGAATAAGTGGCAGTTTCAAGAATCGGCACTAGAATATGTTTTGAACCTAACAACTTGTTTGATCTATTGTGGATCTTTCCCATAACTTGTGGATCCTCACGATGTGTTTCAAATTGTTGTGTGGAGTGTCCCCGACCTTAATTATATGTCCACACTTCACCCTATGCATCTTTTGAGACAAAATTCAAATTTGAGGCCGACCTATTTCATGCACACAGTACATTTTTCTTCATTGGAGATTGTAATGATCTTTGGCCGATGCAAAACTTTCCAGAATTGTGGATATGATATAAAGCTTTGTAATGATCATTAGGATAAAAATAAATAATGTAACAAGTTAGGAATTGATTATTGGGTTTGATATGTAATGTTTTCACTTGCATATAGGAGCATATAAGAATGTTCTATTTTTGAGCATGTTATATCAGGTCTGTGAGCCAGATTTGTAAGCCTGAATGTTGTCAAATGCTTGTAATCAAAGTTTATGTTAATAAGCATATTTGAATATGCATTTTCCTCCAATTTCTATGTTGCTTTTGTTATGTTACTCTTGTTGCACGGTCTGGATTATTGTCTTTGACGACCCTCCTACCGTGTCTGTGCTAGATTGGTATCAGAGCGAGATTTGTTCCTTGTGTGATAGCCAGATTTTGTGGAGTTCTGTTGAAGATTTGTTGTGGGGTGGTGGATTGAGGATCCAACCTACAGTTGTAGAGGACTTGTGTGAAGATGGAAAGAAGAAGAGTTGGTAGAGGAAATGGAGTGTGTGGAAATGCAAACCCAGCTATGATGGAAATGTTGAGAGCAATTTCTTCCAGATTAGATGTAGCTGAAATGGCCCAGAGGAAAGGTCAACCAGTTGATGATGTGATTGATGAAGAGGTAGAAGTATAGGAATAAAGAGGAAGAGAAGATCAACCTGGCCTAGATCAGGGAGAACAGAGGTTCATAAGAGCCCTAACTAGAACGAATACTAAGCCACATTTCAATCCACCAGATTATAATGGTAAGTTGGATTTAGATGAATTGCTAGATTGGATAATAGAGATGGAAAAGTATTTTGATTTTGAAGGTACCATTGAAGATAAGAAGGTGAATTTTTCTTGTACATTTGTAGACAGATAGGCAAAGAAGAGGAAAGGAGAAGATAAAATCATGGGATCAAATGGTGAATAAGTTGAAGGAAAATTTTATGCCTATAGACTATCAAATGATTTTATTTAAGAGGTTGCAAAATTTGAAGCAGAAGTATTCAAGTGTGACAGAGTATACTGATGAGTTCTACACGTTGAACATTAGATATGGACATTCAGAGGATGAGATTGAGGAACTAGCCTGATATGTGAATGGTTTTAGGTCATCCATACAAGATGAGATTAGTTTGATCAAGTTTTTGGGTGTGGAAGAGGCTTATTAGTGTGCCCTAAAAGTAGAAGAGAAGTTGAATAAAAGATATGAGAAAAGACAAAGAGGAAGAGGTGGAAGATTTCAAAGAGGAAGAAATTTTACTAGAGGAGGAAGATGATCTTTTCCAGATTAGAATAAGGATAAGTAAGTTAGTAAGAATGAGAATTTTATCCATAGGGATGATGGGAACTCTTATCGAAGAGGAAGATATGGTGGTTACTGGAATGAAAGTTATAGAAAAGATGATAGAGGATAGGAGAAAAAAGTATTCAAGGGAACTTGTTTTAAGTGTCATGGAGGACATAGAGCATTTGAATGCAAACAAGGAGAGACAAATAGAAAGACTGTGAACAATAGGAGAACAACCTTTGTTGAGGAGAATCATGATGGATCATCTAATCAATCGAAAGAAGGAGAAGTGTTGGTGAATAGAAGAGTATTGTGTCAAAGTGAATTGGAAAATGAGTCGTTGTAGAGGAATAATTTATTCTGAAGTAGATGGAAAGTGGTTGGTAAACATTGCAAAGTGATTGTTGATAGTGGAAGTTCTAAGAACCTGGTTTTTGAAGAGATGGTGACCAAATTAAAGTTAGAAAAATTGAAACACTCAAAGCCCTATCAGATAGCTTGGATTCAAGATGAGCATAAGATACTAGTAAGTGAACAATGTTTGGTGAAATTGAAGATAGGAAATTATCGTGATGAAGTTTTGTGTGATATCATGTATATGGATGTATGCCATGTTTTTTTGGGAAAGCCTTGGAAGTATGATAGATAGGCCATACATGGTGGAAAGAAGAACATATATACCATTGTTGCTAATGGGATGAAGTGGACTTTGTTGCCATTGGAGGATTTTTCTAAAGTTGAGATCTATACAAATGCTAGAATTTGTTTGGTTGGTGGAAGGATATTTCTAGATGGATTGAGACAAGAGGGCATGTGCTATGCCTTGGTTCCTAAGAAGTCTAAAGACTTGAAGCATGAAGAAGAACAACTAGATGAGATAAAGGAGATGTTGACAAAGTATGAAGATATTATTTTAGATAATGTACTTGATGGATTGCCACCTGTGAGTAGTATTAGTCATTGCATGGACCTAATTCTTGGAGCTAGTTTACCTAACAAAGTATCTCACTAGATGACACCTGTAGAGAATGAAGATTTGAATAGGAAAGTGCAAGAATTGTTGAGGAAAGGTTTGATTAGAGAAAGCTTAAGTCCTTGTGCTCTACCTGCTATGCTAGCACCTAAGATGGAAAATGGAGGATATGTATAGACTCTAGACCCATAAAAAAGATCACAGTGAAGTATCGATTTCCTTTGCCTCAAATGGATGACATTATGGATTGTTTGAGTGGAGCTAAATACTTTGAAAAGATAGATTTGAAGAGTGGATATCATCATATCAGAATCAAAGAAGGAGATGAGTGGAAGATGACATTCAAGAAAAATGAAGGATTGTATGAGTGGTTGGTGATCCCTTTTGGACTAAAAAATGCACTGAGTACTTTAATGAGGTTGATGAATGAGGTGTTGAAGAAATTATTGGGTAATATTGTGATTGTTTATTTGGATGACATCTTGATTTTCAATAAGACTAGAAAAGAGCATTTGTTGCATATAAGACAAGTTTTACAGAGGTTGAGAGAATAGAGTTGTTGATAAACATTAAGAAGTGTAGTTTCATGAAGGAAGAATTGGTATATCTAGGATTTGTGATATCTAGAGATGGATTGGATATGGATCCTGAGAAGGTAAGAGAAATTGTGATCGGGCTACACCTGAAATCATTGGAGAGGTAAGATCATTTCATGGATTGGATAGTTTCTACCGAAAGTTCATTAGAAATTTTAGTTCTATTTGTAGTCTTTTGACTGAAATAATGAGAGAAGATAAGAAATATTTTAGGTGGATGTCCGGAGTAGAGCAAAGTTTTGAGTTGTTGAAACAAAAAGTGATTGAGTAGCCTGTGTTGGCTTTACCAGATTTTAATAAGGTATTTTAGGTAGACTGTGATGCAAGTGGAAATGCAATTGGAGCAGTATTGAGTCAAGAAGGTAGACCAGTAACTTATTTCAATGAGAAGTTGAATGTTGCCAAGAAAATGTATTTAGTGTATGATTAGGAGTTTTATTCCATAGTTCAAACCTTGAAGAAGTGGAGACATTACTTGTTTCCTAAGGAGTTTGTGTTGTATACAGATCATCAAGCATTTCAATATTTGAAAATTTAAGGTAAGTTGAATTAGAGACACATGAGATGGGTAGAATTCTTCTAGAGTTTTACCTTTGTTTTGAAGCATAGGAGTGGAAAGTCAAATATATTTTCTGATTGTTTGAGTAGGATAAGGAATTTACTAGCAGAAATGAGAGTGAAAGTATTAGGGTTTGATGAATTGAAGAACTTGTATTAGGAAGACCCATATTTTGTAGAACCTTGGAGAGCTTGTAAAGAACTAGTCTTGGAGGATAGGAGTCAGTGGTTGGATTATTTCATTTAGGAGGATATTTTGTTCACAGGAAATTAGTTGTGTATACCTCAAAGTTCAATGAGGGATAACTTGGTGAAAGAAAAACATAGTGGATGATTAGCATGACACTTTGGAATTGATAAGACAGTAGTATTGGTAAGTGAGAATTAATTTTGTCCACAAATTCATAAGGATGTTAAGAAATTTTTATAGAGTTTTAGAGTTTCTCAAGTTGCAAAAGGGAGAAGTTAGAATGCCAAATTGTATAAGCCTTTGACAGTTCTGGAGAGACCTCGGGAGGATATTAGAATGGATTTCGTACTTGGTTTTCTGAAGACACAAAAAGGTAATGATTCTATATTTTTGGAGGTGGATAGATTTTCTAAAAAGGAACATTTCATACCTTGTAAGAAGAAAATAGATGCAGTACATGTAGCAAACTTATTTTTCAAATAAGTGGTCAGATTGCATGGATTACCTAGGAGTATAGTTTCAGACAGAGATATTGTAAAGTTTGTTGGATACTTTTGGAGGACACTTTGGAAGAAGTTGAAGATGGATTTGAAGTTCAGTTCTACTTTTCATCCACAAAATGAAGGATAGAATGAGGTAGTAAATAGGATTTTGGAGAATTTGCTGAGGTGTGTGATGAGCTTAGAATATGCTCATAATTTGAGTATTATGATGTATTTTTAATATCTCTACTCTTATTGCCAATGGATGTTTTAACTCTTTCATTAAAGACTTTTTATCTAAAAATGGGTAGTATCTGGTAGCAATACATTCCTATATTCCTACAACTTAACATCTCTATGTGTCTTATTAATTACCATGTTTGACCTCTCGAATGACTGATATAATGCATGTGGTTTTTGAATAATGAGATAGATTTAATATGTGATTACTGAATGTATCGTGTTGTTCACCACACATGTTTTCTTTCACTTCTGTTGCCGTGTGCATTGCAAGTTGTTGAAGGGAGCATGAACGAGTCAATCGCAGCAGACTTCGGCCTTGTAGTAAAGTCCATTTGCAGCATGCTGTCAAGGAAGTTGTTCTAGTGAAGACTCTCTGTCTGGGTTGTTGGGAAGAAACCTAAATGATCATTAATCTGGGAAGAGTGGAATGCTAAATTCTCTCTAGATCGTGTTGAACGGATATGCTTTCATTTATGAGAAGTTTGTTCCTCAGTTTTAGGATACATTTATGTCCACATATTTTTTTGTTAGAGTTAGGTAGTTAGTTGCTTTTCTGGTTTAAATAAGTGTTCCTCCTACGCGAGTGAGCAAGCAGAGTATGTAAAATTTAGTATTATAATAAGAGATAGTATTTTGTGTTAGTTTTCATATGAGCAGAACAATGTATATCATTCTGAGTTTATGAATAAAAGCTGATGAAGTTCTGAGTTCAATTCTTGCATAACTAGTTGATGCTTGCTAAGGGGGCCCACTTAGTAAGTATCTATAGTTAGTTAGTTAGTCATTTATTTCCTGTTGATCATAAGTTAGATTTCATTCTTGAAATTTTTAGTGCAAACTCAGTCTTATATTGTTCCTGTAGCATTGGGAATCCATCTGTATGTTTGTTCCTGCAGCGTAAGGCCAGTTCATAGTTTGTTTCTCATTTATAGTTGTCATGATTTCTGCTTTGATTAAGTTTAGAAGGCTTCACATTACATTCCTGTAGCATAAGTAGAATTCCTTTCACGCATTTATTTATGGTAAATCGTGACTGAAACTAGTTCTTAGTGCACATACAGTGCCACTCCATTTCAAGTATACGTTTCCTGGTTTGACAATGTAAATGAACAACCATAAGAAGATGTTAGTCACCTGCTGGAATATCCAATTCCCAGGTTAGGATTTTTCATGACTTTTATATCCTTTTGTGGACGTGACCATTTTTGGCGCCGTTGTTGGGGATGGTGTCAAGCTAAGAACCTGTCATAGTTATTGTTAGCAATAGTTTAGCCTGTTATTCAAGCATTTTCAAAATTCATTCTATTGCATGCATAGAAGAAGAGACACTCTGGGAAGATTCCTCCCTAACCTTCCATTCCTTGATAACAATCTTGAACCAACTTATAATCTATTTGAGGAAAGAGGAGATCAAGATATTAATCCATTTGCTGAAAACCTACTTGTTGAACTGCTATTTGATCTAACTAACGAAGAACCTGAAGAAAACCCATTTGCTTTGATACTCCATCAAGAAACTATGGCACGTAATCCACCTAATCGACCTCCTACTTTTGAATTCCCCATCATTTCTTAGCAAGATAATGATAACCTTAAAAATATTCCTTCATTACTTCCCAAGTTCTATGGACTGGTTATAGAGGACCCAAAAACTTTCTTGTTTGAGTTTGATATCCTCTATCACGTCTATGAATACACTTCAGATGCTCAAAGGCTGAAGTTGATTCCTGCTACTTTGAAAGAAGGAGCCCTTAGATGGTTTATGAGTTTGGGAAGAGGTGTTGTTGATAGTTGGGCAGCCATGCAAACAAACTTTCTTGAGAAATACAAGGAATATTGTAAGAGTGGTATTAAGGGTAATGATATATTCATAATTCAACAATAGGAGGATGAAAGCTTGGAAGACTATATCTCAAGATTCTTGTTTTCCCTGAAAAGGAATTCAAACCATACTCTCAATGAAGAATCTCATAAACTACTTTTCTAAGAGGAATCAGTGATACCTATATAGATTCCCTAGACCTGATGGGAGGAGGAGATATAACCCAAGTATCTTGGGATGATATAAAGAAGATATGTCTCAATTACTCTTGAGAAATTGTTAAAAAGGGTAGAGGCCATCAAGCCATAGTGGGAAAGTCTTCTACTAATGGAGTTTCATGGATGGAGATCACAAATTTGTTGTCTGACTTCAAGCAGGATATCATAAACAATATGGCTACACAGTTGGATATTATGCAAGCTCAGAAGAAATATGAGGAAGCTAAAGCAATCTTGGCTGAGTTCTATCCACATTGTAGGTAGAAGAAACGTGACTGTAGATGTAAGATGGTGGCTAACTTGGAGGCTAAGCAATTACCTACTGACTTTAAGATGGTAGAAGGTGATGATGACCAAGTATTCTTCGTTGCACAAAGGCAACCATGGGCTCAAAGACAAGGTATGCCTCAAGACCCTTTGAATTTTGGTAATCCTTATTCTAATTACAATAACCAATGGCAACCTACATATGGCCCAACACCACCTTGGAATGTTTCTCAACCTCATTGGCCTAGCTATCAGAGTCCTCAATGGCAATATCCTTAAGGAGGTTAGTAGCAACCACAAGGACAATGGACTCCACCCCCAGGTAACTGGCAGCAGAATCCTCAATGGAGAAGTCCACAGCAATGGCAAAACCAATCCCCTGGCTCCCTGCAGCTTCAGCAGCCACAACCTCCGGCTCTCATGCCACCTCTTGCAGCACCTGTAGAAAATACTGGCCCTCCAAAACAAACCCCTATGCCTGCTCAACCATTGCCAAATCTTAATAATAAGCAGTAGCAACAACAACAACCTATGTATCTTGCAGAAGCCAATCAATATCTAGCTTATGCCCTGAATATTCATGATATCCATATCAGATCTGGAACTACTCTTCCTGCTCCACAACCACTTGTAATTCAAAGATTCCAGATTCTACCTCTGAACAACCTAATGATCCTATAGAACATATACCTATATCAAATAGTGTCTCTAAGGAACCTATCCTGTAGCATTAGGCCAAACTGCCTTTTCCTTAGAGATTGAAACTTACTACATCAAAGTCTATGGAAGAGCCCACCTTTGATATTTTGGATCAGCTAAAGAATGTACACATTCAAATTCCCCTTTTTCAAGCCATTAAAGATGTCCCAATTTATGAAAAATCTATTTAGGAGGCCTGTTTAAATAAACCGGGAAGAAAGAAAAAGGATCCCCAAACTATCCATGTTCTAGGATAGTTGGCAGATATTATGTTAGGGAAGGTAGTCATTCCAAAATATACTGACCCTGGGAGTCCTTTGGTACAAATAAATATTAATGGCCAGATAGTAAAGAATGTTTTGATTGACCTCGGTTCATCCATCAATGTAATGACCAAGTATACAATGGAGTGCTTGAAAATCCCAACAATTCGGTCTACACCGACCATTCTGTAGCTTGCTGATAGTTCCACAGTAAAACTTGATGGAGTGGTAGAAGATATCATTGTCATTCTTGAGTCTTGGGAATACCTAGCAGACTTCACCATATTGTCCACTAAGGCAACTTTGGGAGGATATCCTATTATCCTAGGTAGACCATGGTTAGCTACGATTGATGTTTTTATAGGATGTCATTTAGGAGATATGATAATTTCTGATGGTCAGTTAAGAAAGAAATTGGCTTTATATCCACCTGCCCAGCCTTAGCTAGACTTGTCTCAACCAATTTGGCCAGATTTAGGAGAAGAAACTAAAGAAGTCAATTCATTGGCTCACCTAATGATGCTGCAAACTAATCTGTTTTCACAAATTTAGAGTGAGGATGACCTAATTTTATACATTTTATAGTCCAACTCTGATTTGAGTAGCCCATATGCTGCAGATAGCTGTCCTCAGTAGTGTTTCCTACAACAACTGAATTCTGAGAGCATGTCACCTAAATCTCTTGCAGTTTATCATAACTTTCTTCCACATAAAATACAGACACCGCCTTTCTCATCATCCTCCATGAATGATCTTACCAAGCAAGTAGAAGTGTCTCTAGGCCATTGTCTGAACATCAATAATAAGCTGCCTCAATCTCAACAAGCTGCCCTAGTCACAACGTTGCAAGATCAACACAAAGATTTTGCATGGGAATATGGGGATATGAAGGGAATAGATCCCCAGCTCTGTACTCATAGGATCTACATTAAGGAAGACTGTTTACCTATTAGACAGCCTCAAAGAAGGATAAACCCAACACTCAGGGAAATAGTTAAAATAGAGCTCCAAAAATTGATTGATGCTGGTTTTATCTACCCCATTTCAGACAGTCAGTGGGTATCTCCATTGGTGATTGTCCCTAAAAAAGGTGGAAAATGGAGAGTTTGTGTAGACTACAGGGAGTTGAACACAACAACTAAAAATGATCACTTTCCACTACCATTTGTTGACCAAGTACTAGACTCATTGTCTGGGAAAAAGTATTTCTACTTTTTGGATGGATATAGTGGCTATAATCAAATTAGAATTGCCCCTAAGGATCAAGACAAAACAAAATTTACCAGTCCATGGGGTACTTTTGCCTACTCTGTCTTACCTATTGGATTGTGTAATGCACCTGCAACATTTAAAAGGGCAATGATCAGTATTTTTGTTGACATTTCTCATGATTCTATGGAAGTCTATATGGATGACTTCACTACTTATGGAGTTACTTATGAAGAAGCATTAGCCAATTTGGAAAAAGTGTTGAAAAGATGTCAGGAGAAATTTTTTTCTTTGAATAGTGAGAAATGCTTTATGATGATGCAAGAGGGAATTGTTTTAGGCCATCATGTCTCTCAAGCAAGAATTCAAGTTGATCCTGCAAAAAATAGAAGTTATTCTAACTTTGTCAGCACCTACAAAACAAAATGATGTTAGAAGTTTCCTAGGACATGTATATTATAGAAGATTTATCAAATATTTCAGTAAAATAGCCAGTCCATTATATGCCTTATTGACCAAGGATTCTGAATTTAACTGGACTGAGGCCTATGACAAATCTTTCCTCCAGCTTAAGAACCTACTTACTCAAGCACCTGTTCTTCAAGGACTGCAGTGGAGTCTGCCCTTTCATATACACAAAGATGCTTTTGATCATGCCATAGGGGCAATTTTAGGACAGAAAGAGAATTCCATAGAGCATGCCATATATTTCATTAGCAAAAACCTTCAAGGCCCTAAATTAAACTATACTGTCACAAAGAAAGAATTGCTAGTAGTTGTGTATGCCCTAAACAAGTTTCAACATTATGTCACTAGTTACCAAATATTTGTTCATACAGATCATGCAACAATAAGGTACCTCATGAATAAGCCTACCATATCTAGCAGATTAGCAAGATGGCTCCTATTGTTGCATGAATTTGATATCACATTTATTGATAAGCTAGGCTGAGCTAATGTGGTGGCTGATTTCTTGTCAAAATTTCAAACACCTACACCTGACACTCCTAAGGTAATTGATGATAGCTTTCCTAATGAACATCTATTTTTATTGCTGCTCAAACTCTATGGTATGCAGATATTGCAAATTATTTAGCAACCAACAAAATTCTAGCACACTTCTCACCTTAGGAAAGATAATTGTTCGTAGAGAAAAGTTTTAACTTTTCATGGATTGTTGACAGTTTATTTTACACAGGACTTGACCAAGTCATGAGAAGATGTGTTAGGGAAGATGATACCTATGAAATTTTGCATGCTTGTCATGATGAGCCATGTGGAAGGAACTTTGCAGCCAAGAGAACATCAATGAAAGTGCTTACTACAAGATATTATTGGCCCACACTACACAAAGATGTTGCAGCCTACACCAGGAAATGTGATAGATGTCAACGCATGGGGAGACCAACAAGGTCTGATGAAATGCCCATGAATCCACAAGTGGTAGTCAGTCCCTTTGACAAATGGGGCATGTATTAGGCTGGGCCTATTGATCCTCCATCCAATGGGAAATCATACATTTTGGTGTGTACTGATTATGTAACCAAGTGGGTGGAAGTGAAAGCAATGACACATGCCTGTGACAATAAAGTTGTTGAGTTCTTGTATGAGCAAATTTTTACTCAGTTTGGAGTCCCAAGGGAACTTGTTACTGATCAAGGAGCTTATTTTGCATCCAACTTAATCACTACATTGATGAATGATTACAAGATCAGACATAGAAAGTCTAGCCCCTATCACCCTCAAGCCAATGGTCAGGCAAAGGTTACCAATAGAGAAATTGAGGCAATCCTTACTAAGACAGTCCAATTACACAAGAAGGATTGGAGCAGTCACCTTCCTGAAGCAGTTTGGGCTTATAGGGAAACATGGAAAACAACTATAGGGTTTACTCCTTTTGAGTTACTCTATGGTAAGATTACCATGTTTCCAATTGAGTTTGAACATAAGACCTTAAGGACTACTCTCTAGCTTAACATTGATATTTCAAAAGCTCAAAAGGAACACCTCCTGCACCTGAATGCATTAGATGAGATAAGGAAAGCTACTCTGTAGCATACTGAAACTATCCAACAGCAAAGAAAAATGGCATGACAATCATATTTGAACTAAGAAATTCTTTGTCGGTGATTGGGCGTTGCTTTATGACTCCAAATACAAGGAAAATCAAGGTAAACTCACCACAAGATGGCTTGGTCCTTATGAAATAAAAAATGTGTTTGATAATGGTTCAGTTCAGTTAGTGAAAATAGATCTAATCCAATTCAAGCTACTGGTTAATGGACACCATCTTTGGTTGTATCATAAGCCAGCGTCCAAAGATGAATTTATGCAACAGTTTGTTTTGAATGTGGCCACTGATCTTCCTGTAGTGAAAGGCTTTAGTCTTTCTCCTGCAGCATCTCTTTAAATTTCATGTTGCATGCCCATAATAAAGGTTTCCTTTTAAAGGAAACCACATTCTCCATTTTCCATCCATCACCGCCATTCATTCTCTTTTCTTCCATGTAATCCATCCTATCGTACCACCCTCATTCATGGTTTCTATTCCAGCCGTCATTTCATGTTGCACTATGATCTTTCCCAGCATGTGCGAGCATTTATTACAAGGTACACGATATCTTTTATTGTCACATTGTTTATTTATTTCATTTATTCATCAACTTCTATGTACATATCAGTCATTATCGCCTATTCTTCACCTGTCCTTTCGCACATGTGTGGATAGATGTTAAATTTTTAGTAAGGGCCGAGATAATCCATTTCAAACCTTTTCTTATGTCACTGTCACAATTAATAAGATATTTTTATTTTCTTGTACTTTCCAAATATGACTGTGTGTTTTATCCTAAACAACAATTAATTGCTTGATATAAGTAGTTCCTAACAATCATTTCATGCGATTATCTTTTAAGTCATTCTTGGAAAAGTAGAGAAAAGTGACGGTAGGACAAAAAGAAGCAAAAAGAAGTAGAGCAGAAGATTTTTTTTGAATTTTCAGAAAAGGCTTGAGTTTTTGGAATCACAGCAGGGATAATTTGTGAATATGGGTGGCCAATTGGTAAGACATGAGCCTGTAGCTCATGAAATCTTGACACAAAATACTCAAACAGTTCAGGCATTTAGCAATTGTGGTTGGCTAAACTATTTTCTAAGGTTAGATTACTTTAATGAGGAAGTTGCAGGTGAGTTTAAAAGGACTCTTTCAGAAGGATAAGCTATAGTATTGGGTTTGACAATGGCTGTAACAGAAGAATGGATTGCAGAAGTAACTAGGCTTTCGGCGGTAGGTGAAAATTTCTCTTCAGATGTTGTCTCTACTAGGGCAGAATTTACAGTACCAACTAATGGACCCTTGGAGGTTTCTAAACAAGGATGCAAATGAGTGTCACTACCTTTTCCATACTCGAAATATGTCACCTTCATAATCAGGTACTTGACTTGTGAGGGATGCTTTTCCTATTTACATTCCTACCATTTTAAATTATTGAGTCATATGAGGCATGGTTTAGTTGTTAATGTCCAAAATTTTTGTTAAACCTTTTGAAGCAATGTGCCCATGAAACCTAGAGGGGAAGGGACAACTATATTTCCCATCATTCCCTCATTAAAATTTTGATTGAGCATTCCTTGAGGGGTGTATCACCCCTTTCTTGGCAATAATTTGTTTCCCAAAGGGTCTGCAACTTCCAGGGCCTCCTAGAGCACTCCCTTCAACATCTACCCTTGCAACATCTATTCATGTGGCCTCCACACTAGATCCCTCTACCCGAGTACAAACCAGGTCTACTAGTAGAAGAGAAAAAGGAAAAACGAAGGTAGGAGAGTCATCTAGGGTAGAAAAAACCCTAGGGTCTGACCCTCATGTTCAAAGACAACAGTGTTCCTCTCCTGCAACACCTTCTCCTATAGCAGTTCCTCTTGAAGCAACACCTGTTGCCACTGCAGTTTCACCATCATCTTCTTCTGTTGAGTCTGAACTCTCTAGGCAAGTCAGAAAGAGGAAACCCATGAGAGTGCCTCCTGCAACTGCAACATTTCCAAAAAGAGTTTAAGCAAGGAAACAACGTAAAGTCACCTCAATGTCTACTCAACCTGAAGTTATAATAATTTTAGAGGACTCTAAAGAATACAGTCATGATGATTCTCAGAATGTATCTGAGAATGTTCCACATAGCCCACCTGTTGTTTCTAAGGAAATGCAAAATGAGCCAATGGAAGTTGAGGAAGCACAACATGTTAGTAATGAAAGGGGAATGCCAAGTCTTGATGATTTGGTTGAGGCAGCTAGGCAAATTTTGGAGGAAGTACAATCTCCTCCTGCGCAACAACAAGAATTCATCTTGCAACAAGAGGACGAACAACTTGAACAATTGGAAGTGTCCAATGAGATCTCATTAACCCCTGCAACTTGTCAAGCAATGGTTGTCTATAAAAAGACATTTTTGATTGAATTTTTGGAATACCTTAGGACCACATGGAGGCTAGTCACATTTCAAACCTTGAGTTTCCACCACTTAGCCAAGACTGAAATTCAACAAAGTCTTTGGGAGGAAGAGAAGAAGAAATTGAAAAGAGAAATTGAAAGGCAGAAACAGGAAATCCAGGAAATGAAAGAGGAAATGAATGAAATGATGAAAATAACTGGTAAAATTGTGGAGTGTAGACCACCACCTAGGGTCTATGCTATGTGCCTAAAGGAACAATTTCTTTGGTTTCAATTGATGAGAATTTCAAGGAATTTAGATCATGTTATTCATACAATCAAAGAATTTTATGATGCATACCAAGTGGCCCCTAGTTGGCTAAAGTATTCTTTATGTGAATTTTATTTGCATGGATTGATAATTCCCTCTGAAATAGAGTGGAATCCACTTTTTTATATTGGTGATATTCATTTTAGGTCACTCATGTCATGGGCGGCCAATGAAACTAATTATGGTATACAATTTGAAGCCTATGAAGAGGCTGAAAGGGATGAGCCTATCCCACTACGACCAAAAAGCTCAGATCCTTACACAATGCTGAAAACTTGGCTTACTATTGCATATGGGTTCAATATCAAAAAGCAAGTGTATGAAGAATTCAAAGGCCAACCATATCTATTTTGGAAGCTTGCCTCTTGCAGAATTGAAAAGAGATGGGAGAAATTAACTGTTGGGCTTAGGAAATCTGAGCCACATAGCCCCCTAAATTTTTAAGAAGCCCTTGGAAGGACAGAGAATTACATACAGCTTGGTCTTCAGAAGAGGTTCGAGTTATGGTTGCCAATAACATTTCGACCTCTAGTTTTAATGTGGCCACTTTATCCCTATCGAGCTACAGATGTTAATAAGGATACAGAAACCCGTAGATATGAAAGATGGCAACATTTCAGAGGTTTCTACTATAAATTTGGAACTTCACCACAAGGCCATACTACTCCTATGAATTTTAGGGAAACAACCAAGAAACTTAATGTTGTTGAACCATCATTAGGTTAAGTAGGGGGTAGATGATGAGCTCGAAATATGCTCATAATTTGAGTATTATGATGTATTTTTAATATCTCTACTCGTATTACCAATGGATGTTTTAACTCTTTGATTAAAGACTTTTTATCTGAAAATGGGTAGTATCCTATAGCAATACATTCCTATATTCTTGCAACTTAACATCTCTATGTATCTTATTAATTACTTTGTTTGACCTCCCGAATGACTGATATAATGCATGTGGTTTTTAAATAATGAGATAGATTTAATATGTGATTAATGAACGTATCGTGTTGTTCGCCACACATGTTTTCTTTCGCTTATGTTGCCATGTGCATCACAGGTTGTTGAAGGGAGCATGAACGAGTCAAGAACAGCAGACTTCAGCCTTGTAGTAAAGTCCATTTGTAGCACGGTGTTGAGGAAGTTGTTCTAGCAAAGACTCTTTGTCCGAGTTGTTGGGAAGAAACCTAAATGATCATTAATCTGGGAATATTGGAATGCTAAATTCTCTCTAGATCGTGTTGAACGGATATGCTTTCATTTATGAGAAGTCTATTCCTTAGTTTCAAGATACATTTATGTCCATGTCTTTCTCTGTTAAATTTAGGTAGTTAGTTTCTTTTTTGGTTTAAATAATTTTTCCTCCTACGTGAGTGAGCAAGCAGAGTATGTAAAATTTATTATTATAATAAGAGATAGTGTTTTGTATTAGTTTTCATATGAGTAGAACAATGTATATCATTCTGAGTTTATGAATAAAAGTTGATGAAGTGTTGAGTTCAATTCTTGTATAACTAGTTGATGCTTGCTAAGGGGGCCCACTTAGTAAGTATCTATAGTTAGTTAGTTAGTCGTTTATTTCCTATTGATCATAAGTTAGATTTCATTCTTGAAAGTTTTAGTGCAAACTCAGTCTTAAATTGTTCCTGCAGCATCGAGAATCCATCCCTGTGTTTGTTTCTCAGTTATAGTTGTCATAATTTTTTCTTTGATTAAGTTTAGAAGGCTTCGCATTACATTCCTGTAGCATAAGTAGAATTCCTTTCACACATTTATTTCTAGTAAATCGTGACTGAAACTTGTTCTTAGTGCATATACAGTGCCACTCATTTTCAAGTACATGTTCCCTGGTTTGACAATGTAAATGAACGACCATAAGAAGATGTTAGTCGCCTATTGGAATGGCCTATTCCCAGGTTAGGATTTTCCATGACTTTTATATCCTTTTGTGGATGCGACCAGTGTGGTTGGAGAGAATACTAAAAGTTGGGATTTAGTCCTTGCACAAGCAGAGTTTTCTTACAATAATTCAGTGAACAGGAGTACCAGAAAGACACCTTTTGAGATTGTTACTGGAGTTCATCTTATAGGTGTATTAGAGTTGAGAGACATCAATAAGGAAGATAAAAGGAATGAAAAATTAGAATAATTTACATAACACATGAAAATAGTGCATACTCAAGTGAAACATAAATTGGAAGATACGAATCAGAGGTATAAGGAGAAAGCAAATGAAAAGAGAAGACATAAGGATTTCAAAGTTGGAGATGAAGTGATGGTGTATTTGAGGAAGGAAATATTTCTAGTTGGCACATACAATAAGCTGAAGATAAGGAAGTTTGGGCCTTGCAATATTTTGAAGAAATTTGATTCAGGAAATGCATATGAAGTGGAGTTACCAGATGGCATGGGTATATCACCTATACTCAACATTACAGACCTACATCAGTATCATGAAGCGGAATTTAGTGAAGATAGTAAAGCAAGATTCAAGAATTAGTTTCTGGGTATGTGTAGGATCATGATGGGCCAAAAGTGGCAATATTATGGGTATTTGTAGGGTATGTGGTGATGACTTTTTTTACCCAAAATTGATGAAATGAAAAGAGTTTTTAGAGGAGATTCTTAGCTTTCCACCAATATAAATTATGCTTTAATTTGAATTTACTAAATAATTATTATTTCTTTTCTATTAGAATTATGACTAAATTCCTTATTGATAGGCTAATTGAAAAACATCTATAACTTTCAAACGGTATCATATTTTTTGAATCCAAAACATGTGTCACATTCTATGCTCCACATACTATAGGATTAAAAAAAAGAAAAAAATAAATTTCATGAAGTTTTGACCAAGTTAAGGTGGTTAGACATACGAGTTTTTATATTTTTTAAAAGTTGTAATAAAAAAATCATAATTAATTATTTACTTGGAAAAAAATTACAAAAAAATATGCATCACATCTAGACATGAGTCATCTACTTAGATATAAAATCTTATAAAAAATAATTATCATTTTATTATGGTTAGGGTGGTTAGATAGACACCTACTTCTTATTTTTCCCTGAAATTTAAGTACTACTGCATTGAAATTTCAAAATTTCACCAAATAGATTTTATTTATTTTTAAATAAACCTAGTATTTTAGAAACTACATTCAATTTTCTATAGATTCTATTCTTACATATTTTTGAAATAATATAGATAACTTATTCAATTTTTTATGTCAAGTTGCCTAACACTGATTTTTCTGAATTTTTTGCCACTTAAGGGCCTATTTTTTCTATGATGATCCTACACATACCCTTCCTAAACAACAATTAGATGAGATAGAAGAGATTTTGGATATCAGATATGGGAGAAAGACTCATGGAAGATAGTACAAAGAATATCTTGTGAAGTGGACAGGTAGACAAGTGGAGGATTCTTCTTGGATTTCCCAGGCTGAAGTAAACCATATTGGTTTTCCTTTAGCCCCAACAAAGTGAGGGACTCACTTTTCAATTAACCCTGAATATTTGGTGTAGAAGCATCCTCAGTTCTTTGCAATCATTCATCAACCAAAAATATTTTCCTTTTAGTTTTGTTCATGTTTAGTTCAAGTTGGCAGATTCAACGTATCTCCATATTTTCTCACAAGACCTTGTGGATCTATGTTTTCATCATCGACATGTTCATTTCCCTTGTACCAAAATTTTAGATTGATTGGATCTTTTTCCAGCAAGTTATCTCTTCTAGAATAAGTGGCAGTTTCAAGAACCAACACCAGAATAAGTTTTGAGCCTAACGACTAGTTTGATCTATCGTGGATCTTTCTCGTAACTTGTGGATCCTCATGATGTGTTTCAAATAATTGTGTGGAGTGTCCCAGACCTTAATTATAGGTCCACACTTCACCCTATGCATCTATTGAGGTGAAATTCAAATTTGAGGCTGACCTATTTCATATGCACGATACATTTTTCTTCATTGGAGATTGTAATGGTCTTTGGTTGATGCAAAAGTTTCCATAATTGTGGATATAATATAAATCTTTGTAACGATCATTAGGATAGAAATCAAAAATATAAAAAAGTTATGAATGATCATTGGGTTTGATATGTAATATTTTCACTCACATATAGGAGCATATAAGAACGTTGTATTTTTTAGCATGTTATATTAGGCCTGTGAGCCAAATTTGTAATCTCGGATGCTACCAGCTACTTGTAATATTTTTTTTTGTTAATAAGAATATTTGAATCTGAATTTGCCTCCAATTTCTCTGTTTCTTCTATTGTGTTACTCTTGTTGCATGGTTTGGATTGTTCTCTTTGAGGGCCCTCCTACCATGTCTATGTCATTTAACCTATAATGTTGCAAAAATAGTACAATCTTCAAAGGTAAAATTTAGATTTCCAAACTATAAAATTCATACATACATGCATAAATATCCATAGTTGAACTAAATGTAATAAAATAGGGAACACTAACCATACACTACAATCTACAATAAGAAAACTAGAAATGGTATGAGCTAGAATTTCATCAAAATACCTTAACACTTTTCCATTATCAAAGTTAAACTAAATCTAACAATGTTGAAAAGAAAACTAGAAGAGAGAATAATGCATGCATTCAAAAATAACAAGGAAAACCACCAACACTTCAATGCTTCCACTTGTGTTACTTCAGTATTCTTTTTACAATAATTCATTTCAAATCCTTTCAAATGAGAGGAAGCTACCTTTTATAGAAAATTTCTATAAAATCAATGGTGGAGATCATCCCAACACCAAGAGATAATATTTTTTAGAACACAACTATCTACAAAGAGGGGGATGATTCAATAGATCAATTAAAACATATCTTATAACACTATTAAAGAAGATTAAAAGATCATGTAGAGAGATAAACACACACATGCACACATTACGCCAAATATACATGGAAAACCAAATATCGAAAAAACCATGGTGAGAAATGCTGCTAGGATCTACTATCCTAATCTAGCCTCATAGTAGAACCTCACTGATTACAATGTTTAAGGGCACCATGTTGGCCCCATTATTTTTGTTGCACAAAAAGGTTGACCTATTAATTCCTGATACAACCACCAAAGTTAACGAATCCACAAGAGGTGGTTAGTCCATGTCACGAATCTTGAGGGGAGCATTGGCCATTTTCCAACAATCAACCCCTCAGTGCAAGCTGAGGGAATTCAAACCTGACACCTTTGGATATGATACCAATTTTTGGTCCCATAGTTATTGTTGCACCAAAAGGTTGACTTGTTAATGCTCGATACAACCGCCAAAGTAAATAGATCCACAGGAGGTGGTTAGTCCATGTCATGAATCCCAAGGGGACTGGTGACCATTTCCCAATACAACAACACTAAGGAGACACTAATCCCATGATTTAAGAGAACCAATTATAAGGAAGCATCCAATCCCTAACTGAGCACCCACTCAACTTTTTGAAATTTATGGAGCAACAACTCTTGGTTAAATATGATTCAACATGAATCTAGTTTGATGTTATGGAACTATTCTACAACTATTCATTCTTTGCTTTGCTTCTCTCCAAGCATTTCCTCTAACTGTTGTTGTTGCAATCTCAAAAACTCATATCTCTCTCTTCCCTTCCCCCCTTTTTTATATGGTCTATCTCACTGTACTTCACACATAATGCATACCCTCGATGATATTTCATGCATTATATCTAGGTCACCTTCTCACAACACATGCATACCTTTTTTCATGCTTTAACACACATCATATACTAGACTATAAGACACTCTTTCTTCATCAACAATGATTTTTTTCCTCAAGCCATGCACAATCAACCTCGTTAACTATACTTTCTATTTTTAGCACACCACCAACCCTAAATTAGATATGCATTAAATGTCCATATTGGCATGAGTTGATTTGCATCAGATTTCATAGCCAACTATGCTTTATTGTTGTCATCAATTTATCTCAATCACCAACTAAAAAAGTAGTTGGGGCAGTTTTTGTAATTAATTTCATCCTCCATGTTCGTTTCTCAACTTGACCAAGATTTTTCTATCATTTTACTGCATGGCCATTGACAAAATAAAATCTTTAAGTGCATATTGTCTATATCTCCTTCTTTGCACCAAGATCTAACATTTCTCATTTAATCACCTCAACTTTAAAACATAATCATCACATCAAAATCCATTTAAATTTTTTTCATCAATCACTATTGCATATACTATGCAAATTTTCTACTTTGGACAAGCTTACAAAATCACTTACGCCATCATGAATACATGTGTCATCTTCCCGTATTTCTACACTGACCAACACTAGGACCCAAAAACCTTTCACGGAATGGAAAACTTGCACCACATGTTGTGTATAAGTCATCTCCTTAGTTGACACTTCATTTCATTTTATTCGAGTGTCGAGAGTCACTAATCCCTCTTACCTTATACTTAAAAGTTATTTGAACGATGTAAGAAACATCTATGAACACCAACATTTGATAATCATTACTCGTGTTTGGTTTCGACCATTGGCCTTACTCTTTACCTTTTAACATCTTCCACATAAACTGCAAACCTTAACACCAACCTCTGAAACACTGATAAATCCTTTGAGGCATCGGGTGTTGGGCTTCTCATTTACTATTTACCTCTTACATAATTTTAAATAAGATATGAAGGCTTCCTTCTTCCTTTCGATGTTGAACAATTCCTTTGCAAGTGCTAGTAGAATTAACTCTTCAAGTGTCTGACTTCGGGCTTTCTTCTTTCTTTTATCATAATTTTCAATAAGACATAGGGATTCATGTTGATCTTCAACTCATAGTGTCATAACCCTATAGGGTAATGGCTTTAAATCTTTCTTCATTCTTCTTTCTTATCTTTATGATAGGGAATAATCCTTAACACTAACCTACAATCCTTGAAACCTTTTTGGGTATCTGTATTGTAGGAATTTATGGAAACTCCTCAAATATCCTAGGATCACCTACAAGACAAAATAACTTCCACAAGAGAGAAATGGAAAAAATATCATGCTATCATTAACATGTAAGAATACCAAACTGAATATGGAAAAGTACATATGAAGCCTTGCTTATATATCCAAGATGAGATACAAGATGTCATAGGATTATGACAAGTTTCTTAATCATATGACATGAGACAACTAATCACAACTACCTAGGTCACATGTAGTAGTTGTTAAAATATAAGATAACAACTAGTGACAACTAACACCTTCTAGAAAGATTCCTTCCTAGGACTTAAGTAAACTTAACATGTGTAAATAAGTGCCCTAGTAATTAATTAATTGGGTACAATACTTTATTTACACCAACAACCCCCCTTAGGTGCAACTTAGGCAATAGTAGATTATTATGCAAATGACATAAAGATGCAAGAATGGGTCCCAACTACTAGGCCATATTAGGTACCCATGTACATATGCAAATGACAAGAAATATCTCACATATAGAGAAAAGGAGAAAACCCAGTGGGACAAAACTCCTCCCAAAAAGAGAAATGAAATATAAAATAGAAATGCTCTCAATGAAGAATGAGAAGGCCAAAAATCCATGTGAAGAAAAAAACCCCCATAAGAGAGAAGACCTGCTGCAAGAGAAGCACTGGAGGTACACTCATGGAGTAACACTAGAATCCTTAATTCAACAAGCAAAGAAAGATACTTTTGTTTGCTAGAAACCATATTAGTCACTCAAGGACTCAAGTTAGAATCATGAAAATAAACAACAAACTCGATGCTAAAGAACAAGTGTTGGAAAACTCACAAACTAGCACAATTCTGGAATCTATTAAGCAATAATTGATTGAGAAATTATCTGGAACTAAAATGAAGTGCAAAGAAAATGCAAAACCTAATGCACACACAAAAGAAAATAGTGCATGCATTGATGAATGTTCACATCTTCCTCCATGATGAAAAATAACCTCAAGTTTGTGTAGATGACAAAATGTAGAAAAAGGTTTGCACCACTTTGAAGTGCTCGAAAGTAGCTTTTTGTCGATATCTCATTTTCCAAAAATAGACACTGTGGCAAAAATTTATGATTTCTTTTAAAAAGATGAATTTAGCCTTCAACCAAGAGACAAAGACTTGCGGTGCTTTTTGTACAACAACAAATTTGTGCAAGATATGAAAAATATAAAAGATATCCATTTGAGATTTTAACCCTAGGTATAAAACCTAGAAATCATTTTTCCTACAAATGAGTGGAAGCTAGATTTTTGAAGAAAAAATGAAAAAGATTCCAATAAAAATGATTGCATTTTAAACCCTTGTATATTTGACAAAATATGTCAAATTTTGAAAAAGTGAAAGTCAATCTTGACTTTCTCTGATGCCCTAGAATCAATGGGGAGGCTCTCAAGACCCCAACTCACACCCAACAAAACTTTCACACCAAGATTGGTCTCTCAGATCTAGGAAGAAGTTTGTAGCACTAAAGCTCTGATACCATCTAGGAGTTTATGGTGAACTCCTCAAACATCTCAGGATCACTTGCAAGAAAAAATAACTTCCACAAGAGAGAAATGGTAAAAAATCATGCTATCATTAAGATTTAAGAATGCCAAACTAAATATGGAAAAATACATATGAAGCCTTGCTTATATAGGCAAGGTTGAGATGTAGTAGTTAATATGATGTTGACATGTGTCATAATCTTATGACATGTGACAACTAACTAACTACCTAGGAAATGATGCTAGATAAGATAAGACTTCTAGAAAAGATGTTCTTATCCTTCTAGAAGGAATCTTATATCCTAATCAAACATGCGAATCTATCACCTAGTAAATGATACCTTGGAATATAATTAAATTCCTAAGTAAACTTATGTAAGTGGAATTAAATAATTAATTACACAAATAGGAATTCATGCTCACTACTTACCACTTAAACCTATCTTATGATAAGGCATAAGCCTTCCTTTCAAATCGTGATCCCTGAAGTGATTTCTAGTATTTACATTCATGTTTTTATCATACCCCTTTCTTAACCTTTTGTCAAGGCATAATCCTTAATGCTAACCTTTGATGCTTGAAACATTTCAAACTTCACTTTCTAACTTATTTTCTTTGTGAATTCAGTATGAGGTATGACCAAATCCAAAAGTATGACACCTTTCAAACTTTACTCATTCTTTCTTCATTTCTGTAAGGCATTTGGTATTAGGTATGACTAAAGCTTGAAGTTTGAAATCTTATAGTATACAATAACCCTTAAGTCCGAAGTATGAAATCCAATCAAGCTTAGCTCAAATAGTTTATTTTGTTTCTTCTTTAGCAAGTGATATAAGGAAGCTTGAGGTCCAATGCTTGAACTTCTATAACTCTTCAATACTTTCTTCAATGACAAGATAATGCTAACAATATTTCATTTTGATATTCTATAATTCCCTTTTGACCTCAATGAGCTAATAATCTCCCTCAATGGATAACCCTCAGATACCCTTTTGACATCAATGACAATCATTGTGCATTTACTTGAACTCTATTGTTGGTGCAATCTCAACAACTCATCACTCTCTCTTTTGTTTTCCCCTTTTTTTTGTTCTATCACACTACACTTCACATAAAATGCATATCCTAGATGATATTTCATGTATTATTTCTAGGTCACCTTCTCATAGCATATGCAAACCTTTCTTCACGCTTTAGCACACATAATTCGCTAGAATCTAACACACTCTTTCTTCACCAACAAGATTTTTTTGCCTTAAGCAATGCCCAATCAGCCTTGTCAACTATATTTTCTATTTTTAACATATTGAAAACCCTAAATTAGATATGTATTTAATTCCTATATTTGTATTATATTTTATAGCTAACTATGCTTTAATGTTTTCATCAATTTATCTCAATCACCAAATCCAAATGTAGTTGGAGTGGTTGTTGCAATTAATTTTTTCCTCCATGTCAGTTTCATAGCTTGACCAAAAAATTTCCGTCATTTCATTTCCTAGTTGTTGAAAAAATCAAATCTTTAAATTCATACCATTGATCTCCCCCTTTGCACTATGATCTAGTGTTTCTCCTTTAATCACATCAACTTTAAGATGTAACTATCACATTAGAATACCTTTAAATATTTTGCATCAAGCACTATCACACATACCCAAAAAATATTCTACTTTGGATGGGCTTACAATATCACTGGCGTCATTAGGAATACACATGTCATCTTCTCATGTTTTCACACTGACCAATAGTGGGACCCACAAGCCTCTTGCAAAATGGTAGAGTTAAGGCACTTGTGCATATGTGATCTACTTAGCTAACACTTCATTTTTGTTTCTTTGAGGTTTGAGAGTCACTAATCCCCATTACCTTATACTTTACGTTCTTTGAAGGACATGAGAAACAATTCTAAACACCGACATTTGATAATCATTACTCATGTTAGGTTTCAACCATTGGCCTTACCCTTTACCTTCTAACATCTTGCACATTAACCACAGACCTTAACACCAACCTCTGAAACATCAATAAATCCTTTAAGTCATTGGGTGTCAGGCTTCACATTTACTATTTACCTCTTACATACTTTTTAATAAGAAATTAAGGCTTCCTTCTTCCTTCCAATTCTTGAACACTTCCTTTGTAAGTGTTGGAAGAATTAACACTTTGAGTGTGAAACTTTCAGCTTTCTTCTTTCTCTTTGTCACAATATTTATTAAGGAATAGGGATTCATATCAATTTCTGACACCTGTTGTCATAACCCTATTAGGTATTGGATTTCAAGATTTCTTCATTTTCCTTTCTTATATTTTCTTGGAAAATGGTTAGTGCTCCCCTCAGGATTTGTGACAAGGGACTAACCACCTCTCGTGCGATCCATGTCTCTACCACTTGTATTAGGAATTGATAGATCAATATTTTGATGCAACAAAAAAATGGGGCCAACAATTAGTATCAGAGTGTTGGGTCACGAGTTTGAATCCCCTTGGGTAACTTTGAGGGGGATATTGTTGGAAAATGATGAGTGCTCCCCTCAAGATTCATGAAAAGGGACTAACTGCCTCACATGTGATCCATGTCTCTATCGTTTGTATGGGGCATTAATAGAACAATCTTTTGACACAATGGAAAATTGGATCTAATATCTTTATGATAGGGCATAAGCCTTAATGTTGACCTACGATCCTAGAAACCTTTTTGGGTATCAACATTCACACTCATTGCTTCCTGCTTACCTACCTTATGATAAGGTATAAGCCTTCCTTCTAAACTGCAATCTTGAAAGCCCTTTCAGATATGGAAATTCAGATTTTCATCTTACTTTCTTAACCTTTTGTTAAGGCATAAGCCTTAGTGCCAACCTCTAATTCCGAACATCTTTCGAACTTCACTTTCTAACATTTTTATTTGTGCATTCGATATGAGGCATGACCAAATCCCAAATTCCTACACCTTTTGGACATTACTCATTCTTTTTTTATTTCTTTGAGGAATTCACCATACGGTATGACAGAAGCTCGAAGTCTAAAATTGTATAGTATAGAGTAATCCCTAAGCTTGAAGTCTAAAATCTGATCGAACTTAGCTAAAATAGTCTATAGATCTCATTCCTTATTTAGCAAGTGATATAAGGTAAGCTAGAGGCCTAATTCCTAAACTTTTGTAACTCTTCAAGACTTGCTTCAAAGACAACATAATGCTAACAATATTTATTTTTGACATGCTATGATGCCCTTTTGACCTCAATGAGCCAACTCTCTCCCACATTGAATATCACTCAAATATCCTTTTGACATTAATGAAAATAATTGTGCATTTCCTCTAAATCTATTGTTGCTACAATCTCAACAACTCATATCTCCCTTCTCTTCTCCACTTTTTCTTTGTTCTATCTCACTGCACTTCACATAAAATGCACATCCTAGATGATATTTGATTTAGTATGTCTAGGTTACTTTCTCATAACATATGCATACAGTTTTTCATGCTTCAACACACATCATTTGCTAAAATCAAACATACTCTTTCTTCACTTACAAGAATTTTTTTCCTCGAGCCATCCACAATCAACCTCGTTAACTATATTTTCATATTTGCATGATTTCATTTGTATCAAATTTCATAGCTAATTATGCTTTTTTTTTTCATCAATTTATCTCAATCACCAGCCAAACTTGTATTAGGAGTGGTTGGTACAATTAATTTCATCCTCCATGTTGATTTCCTAGCTTGACCAATAGTTTTATGAAAATTTACCACCTAGTCATTGACAAAATAAAATATTTAAATGCAAATTGTTGATCTCCTTCTTTTTTCCAAGAACTAGCATTTCTCATTTCATCACCTCAACTTTAAAACGTAATCATCACATCAAAATCCCTTTAAATATTTTTTCATCAATCACTATCTCATATACCAGCAAACTATTTTACTTTGGATAGGCTTACAACATCACTAACATCATCAAGAATACATGTGTCATCTTCCCACGAATTGCACTAACCTACACTTGGACCAACAAGCCTTTTGTGGAATGGCATAATTGCACCACTTTTCATGCATATATCATCTACTTAGCCAACACTTTATTTCCTTTTCTTTAAGGGTCAAGAGTCACTGATCCCCCTTACCTTATACTTCAATTTATTTGGACATGTGCCATAGAAAAATGGTCCCTTGTCATTTTCATGGCCATTTAGGTCTTGTTTCATGGTATTTTATATGTTTTTCCTTGATTTTATGTTACAACATGGTTGTAACATGCATATTTAGGTACTAAAATTCATTCAATGATGCCTTGTTAAGGTGTTGTGAAGTGTTGTAAGACATTTCTACATTCTCCTAGACTCTATTCATTACAATTCACCTAAAAATCATCTTTTGACGCATCATCAAGTCCTATTTCAAAGTGTTGTAAAGTCTTGTAACAAGATTTCACACTTTGCTAGGCACAACTTCACTATTTATCTCTTCTTATGACTTCTTTGACCCCTTTATGGCCTCATATGCTTTAATTAAGTGTATTTCTAGATATTATCCCACCAAACAACATTAAATGAAACATATTTCTCAACACTTTTTTTTAGCTCCTAGGTGGAACCCATTCACCATGGCTAGTGAATGAGTCCAATTTGGCCCCAAATTCAAAATATTTCAAATTTATATTTTAGGATTTTATTAAAAATCACTTGATATCGGCCTGCGATGAGGTATGAACAGTAAACTACGACACAAGATTGCATAAATAGGCATTTTTCATCTCAGTTTACATCTCCTACAATCTCATTCATTCAAGCAATTTCATACAAGCATTCAAGCATATTACAATATCAATTCAAGCAACATTCAAGCACTTTGAAGCATCCATTGACATTACTTCAGACTTGCATTATCAAGGGATTGGTGAGTATTTACATTTGCATGTTGTGTATTCATCATTCTCCTTCATTTCATTATCTTTTCAAGGGTTTAATTACTAAAATTGGGGTTTGACCAAGGCAAACCCCTATTCACTAACCCTAATCATTTTTCCCCTATTGCATGTTTGTTTGTAGATTTGATAAGTTATTAGGTGTTGAAGATTGATTTCCAAGTCAACTAGGTGTTTCAAGTCAACTTAAGTATATTTTATACTTGAAGAGTGTTTTCTGTTTGTTTCCTATAGAACTGACTTCGGCAACCCGACAAGTAGACATTTCCAAATCTGGTGTTGTAGAGTTGTCTTCTAATTTTCCAAAATTTTGCTAGTAATTTTATTTTCCATTAATGGCGAATGACTCCCACCTTAGGACTAAAAATCTGATTTTTTCTAGATTCTAGATCCCTACTATCAGAAACCAGCTTCCAACACTTTTTCACTAGGAGGAAGACTAGTTCACCACCCTGGCCGAATGATTCCCACTGTGAAAAAATGGTAATTTTCATCAACATCTAAAATACTCTAGAATCATCACAATTCATCCAGGTGCACTCAGATTCATCCCTTTGCTTTTTGTTCTACATATTTCTTCCATTTTCTTCATTTTTTGCATATCACAGTGTGCTTTCAAACATAGCTTAAATTACATTTTTGCATTCATTTTCATTCATTTATATTAGTTATTTTCATTTATATTACTCCATTTAGGCATAAAACCATTACACATAACATTAATTGAATGAAACCCCTGCATTTTTAGGTCTTATCTCTCTCCTTTTAGGTGAAAACCCCTAGAAGAGCTAAAGAAGCACATAGGAAGCGAAAATCAACGGTTCATTTAATTAATGTTATGTGTGATGGTTTTATGCCTAAATTAAGTAATCTAAAAGAAATTAACTAATATAAATGAATGAAAATGAATACAAAAGTGCAATTTAAGCTATATTTGAAAACACATTGTGATATGCAGAACATAAAGAGAAGGGATGAATCTGAGTGCACCTGGATGAATTGTGATGATTCTAGTGTATTCTGGATGCTTATGAAAATTACTAATTTTTTACTATGGGACTTTTGAACACTTTCAATTTCTAATTTCACTCTCATATTGCATCCTAGTTTAAATTTGCATCAACATTCAATTAGGTCATTGTTTTATTATTGCATTCTAGGACTTTCATATTGCAATAGTGAAAAGATAATTTAGATTTCATTTTTGCATTACATTTCATTGAAAAAAAATACCAGCATTCTGCATATGTGCTTGCATTCTATAGAACATTTAACTCATCTTCAAAATTCAGAAAAACACAAAAAAATTGCATCTTGGGACTCATTTGCCACCTAGGGAAAATTAGTCCCTCTATACTTTTTTCTTAGTATTTTTGGCATCTTTCTAGTTTTTTTTTGCATTTTAGTTTACTGTTCCTGCATTCTATTTTAATTTCTAGAATCTCTATTAATACTCATTTATTACATATTAGTTTATTTACATCATGGCCTTTTCTTGCAATAAGTTTTTGAATTCATTAAAATCATTATTAGACATGTCCAACTGTGCCTTTCGCTGTGACCCTAATGACGTTGAGCTACCCAATGCTCTTTCAACTCCTCATGATTGTCCTCCTGATGATGTACACATCATTGAAGAAGATGATGTTAGCATCAACCAGTTCTACAATGACTGCTTTGATAACTTAGAAGCCAATGTAGCCTTTTATCCCTCCATGAAGTCACAAGATCTTCCATCTATTGCACCTCCTGATCACTTTACATATTTACATCCTAGAATTAATGATGGACCTATTTTTCCTCCCTTAAGAGGATCTAGTTCCTATAACCCACCACATTCAAACCCCTTTTATGATCATAAAGTCACAAACACTTCCATAAACCTCGAAACAACATATGGCAGCGGTTTCACTATCTTGAGTAAACAAGGTTGTGACACAAAAAATGAACATGACATTCATCAATTTATGAAACAAAACCCGACTAAATCAAACATGACATTACTAGGTTATCAATATCCTTCTCATCCTGATAGACATCCTCTTCAACCAAGGAAACTTTAGGATGGTAGTACAGTGATCTTGAATCCTCCTCCTAACTTGAACATTCTCCTTCCATGTGAATAATCATTATCTCCCTATAATTCTAAGGGTGTTAGGATCCCTATGGGTCCTCTTCCTCCTTCTACTCATGAAAAAGGAGAACCTAGCAAATGCAAATGACCATACAAATTGAAGAAGCTAAAGTTTCCTACACATCCTCCACCTGAATGTGAAAGGAGACTTCAACTGTTTAAAAAAAAAGTTCTTATACTCTTACCACCTTCAAATAGGTTGGTTATTCATCTTGATGATTCACACATACCAAATTTCAAATATAATTATATTCTTGGACATAAAAAATAAGCATGTTGAACATTGAATGAGATACTGCATAAGTATCACTTCACTAAAATTGATTGCGTTCCTATAATCTCCTAAAACACCTGTGCCTTACCATGCCATAGTTGAAGGATTTTTTATTCTCACTAACACATGATCATATTCATCATCACCATTGGCTCATACTTCTTTTCCTTTTTCAGTGTGATACAAGTAGTTGTTAGCCTTTTTCCTTGTAATGTAATTGACTTTGTCTCCTAACTATGTTATTCATTTTTTGCTTACCTTTTAAAATTGAGAAATCAATAACTTAGTTAAGATTGAGAAACCATGATGTGTGTTTGGTGTTTCCTTTCTTTGTACACTTCTTCTATTCGTACCTCTATTCTTCCAATCACTTGTCATTTTATCTCTCTTTTGTTTTTCATTTTCTGTTTGGGGATGATGCAAAGCGTAGAGATGCCCTATGTCTCTTCCATGTTGACCCAAAAGTTCCTTGTCTTTTTCTCTTTTATTTTGTTTTGTGTTTTCCATTTGGGGATGACGCAAAGAGTAGAGATTCCCTATGTCTCTTACATGTTGACCCAAAAGGTCCTTGTATTTTTCTCTTTTCTTTTGTTTTGTGGTTTCCTTTTGGGGATGATCCAAAGAATTGAGACTAAAATATCTTATTCATGTTGACTCCAAAGATTTTTTCTCTTTAATTTTCTTTTCAATTTTTTTTTCCTTTTGGGAACAATGCAAAGCTTTATGACAACAATGTCTCTTCCATATTGACTCAAAATGGACTTTCTTTTTCCTTTGTCTTCGCTTTCTTTGTGTCATTCTTCCAGTTCTATGTGTATTTTGCAAATGATGACAATTTTGAGCTCTCTTATTGAAACATTGTAGAAACAAACATATTGACCCCAAATCCATAGATCCCTTATGTGTTTGGTGTGCTTTGTTTTCTATGGGGCAACTACCCTTCTTTGTTTTTCATTTTTCTTGACATGATACAGCCTAACTACGAAACATATGACTTGGCATAGGGCTTTCCAAGTTGTCTATCGTGTCTTATTTTCTTTTTTTCATTTTATTTTCTTCTCTACTTTCAACTAATTTCTCATAGAAGGATGTGTAGAAATTCCTTTAAAGTGGGGGGCATAGATTACCATAATTCATTTGCATTCTTTTTTCCTAGTGTAGCCTTGTCATTTGAGTAAAGTGTTTGTCACTTTGTGGATGACATTGGGTGTGATGTCCTTCATAAGTGTGATCTATCCTAGCATATTGCATTCCTCTTGGTGGTTTGATGTGACACACTACATCCCCTAAGTTGTGAATATACTATTCTTTGATTGTTGGACACATTAGACACAATTTTCCCCAAGTGGTTGACTTTCCATAAACTTAACAAGGCTCCTTTGAACATTCTTTTACATTTTTTCATTTTACTTTTTTCATTTTACCACCTTTCATAACACACCTTGCATGTTTTTGGTACTTTTGTTCATTAGAATTTGTATTTTTGGGACCTTTTTAAAGTTATCAATGGGCATAACTTTAGCATGGTTGTGTGGGAATCCCACCTAGCGGCATGGATTTTCCCCTAGCCAATTCTTTTGTTTTTTTGTGAGTGCATAACAACTAGCATATGTATCTTACCTTTTTGGGCCTTCTCACTCTGCAGACAACTACTTATGTGGCCCCAGAGTGAGCACACATTCTCTTTTAGCCTAGATCTTATCCACAACTAGTTGGATTAGTGATCGAAGCTTCATTCAGTTCATTTTCAACACTTGTGTGCTCCTTTGTTCTTATGTTCAGTTTACCATGGGATCTTCATCCCGGGGGCTTGATCATCTCTCTTGATTATTGTATTCCATCTTGCTAACGTAAGTGCATTTGAACCCTATTCTTAATTTTCATGGCTACTTTAGTGGGTGTTTGAATCAAGTTCATTCTCTCACTAAAGTGGAGGCTAAATGTGTCATAGAAAAATGGTCCCTTGTAATTTTCATGGCCTTTAAGGTCTTGTTTGATGGTATTTTATATGTTTTTCCTTGATTTTATGTTGCAACATGGCTTCAACATGCATATTTAGGTACTAAAATTCATTTAATGATGGATTGTGAAGGTGTTGTGAAGTGTTGTAAAACATTTCTACATTCTCCTAGACTCTATTCATTACAATTCACCTAAAAATCATCTTTTCATACATCATCATTTCCTATTTCAAAGTGTTGTAAAGTCTTGTAACAAGATTTCACACTTTCCTAGGCACAACTTCACTATTTATCTCTTCTTATGACTTATTTGACCCCTTTATGCCCTCATATGCTTTAATTAAGTGTATTTTTGGATATTATCCCACCAAACAACATTAAATGAAACATATTTCCTAACACTTGTTTTTAGGTCCTAAGTGGGACCCATTTGCCATGGCCAGCGAATGAGTCCACCTTGGCCCCAAATTAAAAAAATTCAAATTTGTTTTCAAGATTTTATTAAAAATCACTTGATGTCAGCTTGTGATGAGGTATGAATAGTAAACTATGATGCAAGATTATATAAATAGGAATTTTTCATCTCATTTTACATCTCCTACAATCTCATTCATTCAAGCAATTTCATACAAGCATTCAAGCATATTACAATATCAATTCAAGCATATTACAATATCAATTCAAGCAACATTCAAGCACTTTGAAGCATCCATTAACATTAGTTCATAATTGCATTATAAAGGGTTTGGTGAGTATTTACATTTGCATGTTGTGTATTCATCATTCTCTTTCATTTCATTATCTTTTCAAGGGTTTAATTACTAAAAGTGGGGTTTGACCAAGGCAAACCCCTATTCAATAGCCTTAATCATTTTTCCCCTATTGCATTTTTTTGTAGCCCTTTGTTTGCAGATTTGATAGGTTATTAGGTGTTGAAGATTGATTTCCAAGTCAACTAGGTGTTTCAAGTCAACTGAAGTATATTTTATGCTTGAAGAGTGTTTTTTTTTCGTTTCCTATAGAACTGACTTCGACAACCCGACAAGCAGACATTTCTAGATCTGGTGTTGCAAAGTTGTCTTCTGATTTTCTAGAATTTTGGGAGTGGATTGATTCACCATCAGTGGCAAATGAGTCCCACCTTAGTACTGAAAATATGAGTTTTCCCAAATTCTAGATCCCGACTGTCGGAAACCACCTTCTGACACTTTTTCACTAGGAGGACTAATTCACCACCTTGTGCAAATGAGTCCCACTGTGAAAAAAAATAAAAATCATCAGCATCTAAAATACTCTAGAATCATCACAACTCATGTAGGTGCACTCAGATTCATCCCTTCTCTTTCTATTCTACATATTTCTCCCATTTTCTTCATTTTTTGCATATCATAATGTGTTTTCAAACATAGCCTAAATTGCACTTTTGCATTCATTTTCATTCATTTATATTATTTAATTGCATTTATATTAAAAAATCACACATAACATTAATTTAATGAACCCCCGACATTTTTAGGTCCTATCTCTCTCCTTTTAGGTGAAAAACACTACAAGAGCTAGAGAGGCACATAGTAACCGAAAATCAATGGTTCATTTAATTAATGTTATGTGTGATGTTGTTATGCCTAAATAAAGTAATCTAAATTCAATTAACTAATATAAATGAATAAAATGAATGTAAAAGTGCAATTTAAGAGATATTTGAAAACACATTGTGATATGCAAAAAATGAAGAAAATGGAAGAAATATGCAGAACAGAAAGGGAAGGAATGAATCAGAGTGCACCTGGATGAATTATGATGACTCTGGAGTATTCTAGATGCTGATGAAACTAACTAATTTTTCACACTGGGACTTTTGAACACATTAGATTTATGACTCCATTATCATATTGCATCCTAGTTTAAATTTGCATCAACATTCAATTAGGTCATTGTTTTCTTATTGCATTCTAGGACTTTCATATTGCAATAGTGAAAAGATAATTTAGATTTCATTTTTGTATTACATTTCATTGAAAAAAAAAACTAGCATTCTACATATGTGCTTACATTCTGTAGAACATTTAACTCATCTTCAAAATTCTGAAAAACACAAAAAAATTGCATCCTGTGACTCATTCGCCACCTAGGGCGAATCAATCCCTCTATACTTTTTTCTCAATATTTTTGGCATCTTTCTAGCATTTTTTTTCATTTTAGTTCATGTTCCTGCATTCTATTTTAATTTATAGAATCTCTGTTAATACTCATTTATTACATATTACTTTATTTACATCATGTCATTTTCTTTCAATAAGTTCTTGAATTCATTAAAATCATTATTAGACATGTCCATCTGTGCCTTTGGTTGTGACCCTAATGACATTGAGCTACCACATGCTCTTTAAACTCCTCGTCATTGTCCTCCTCATGATGTAGACATCATTGGAGAATATGATGTTAGCATGAACCGGTTCTACAATGACTGCTTTGATAACTTAGAAGCCAATGCAACTTTTTATCCCTCCATGAAGTCACAAGATCTTCCATCTATTGCACCTCCTAATCACTTTACATATTTGCATCCTAAAATCAATGATGGACCTATGGTTCCTCCCTTAAGAGGATCTAGTTCCTATAACCCAACACATTCAAACCCCTTTTATGATCATAAAGTCACAAACACTTCCATAAACTTTGAAACAACATATGGCAATGGTTTCACTATCTTGAGTAAACAAGGTTGTGACACGAAACATGAAAATGACGTTCATTAATTTATGGAACAAAACCCAACCGAAGAAAAGATGACATGACTAAGTTATCATGATCCTTCGCATCTTGGTAGACATCCTCTTCAACCAAGGAAACTTCAAGATGGTAGTATAGTGATATTGAATCATCCTCCTAGCTTGAACATTCTCCTTCCATGTGAATAGTCATTATCTCCCTCTAATGCTAAGGGTGATAGGATCCCTATGGGTTCTCTTCCTCCTTCTACTCATGAAAAAGTTGAACCTAGCAAATGAAAATGACCATATAAATTGAAGAAGCTCAAGTTTCCTACACATTCTCCACCTGAATGTGAAAGTAGACTTCAACTTCTTTTAAAAAAAGTTCTTACACTCTTACCACCTTCAAATAGGTTGGTTATTCATCCTAATGATTCCCACATACCATATTGCAATAATCATCATATTCTTGGACATCAAAAAGAAGCATGTCAAACATTTAATAAGATACTGGATAAGTATCACTTCACTGATATTGACTGCTTTCCTATCATCCCCTAAAACACTTGTGCCTTATCATGCCATAGTTGAAGGAATTTTCATTCTCACTAATGCATGATTATATTCATCGTCACCTTTGGCTCATACTTGTTTTCCCCTTTCTATGTGATACAAGTATTTGATAGCCTTTATCCTTGTTATGCAATTGACTTTGTCTCTTAACCATGTTATTCATTTTTCACTTACCTTTTAAGATTGAGAAACCAATAACTTAGTTAAGATTGAGAAACCATGACGCATGTTTGGTGTTTCCTTTCTTTGTACACTTCTTCTATTTGTACTTATTTTCTTCCAATCACTTGTATTTTTTATCTTTCTTTTGTTTTGTTTTTTCTGTTTGCGGATGACACAAAGTGTAGAGATGCCCTATGTCTCTTCCATGTTGACCCAAAAGGTCTTTGTATTTTTCTCTTTTCTTTTTTTCTTTGTTTTCTATTTGGGGATGTCGCAAAGTGTAGAGATGCCCTATGTCTCTTCCATGTTGACCAAAAAGGTCCTTGTCTTTTTCTCTTTTCTTTTGTTTTGTGGTTTCCTTTTGGGGATGATGCAAAGAATTGAGACTGAAATGTCTCCTTCATGCTGACTCCAAAGCTTTTTTCCCTTTCATTTTATTTTCGCTTGTGTTTTCCTTTTGGGGAAAATGAAAAGTGTTGAGAGCACAATGCCTCTTTGATATTGACTCAAAATGGACTTTCTTTTTCCCTTTTCTTCACTTTCTTTGTGTCATTCTTCCAGTTCTATGTTTATTTTGCAAATGATGATAGTTTTGAGCTCCTTCATGAAAACATTGTAGAAACGAACATACTGACCCAAAATCCATATATCCCTTATGTGTTTGGTGTTCTTTCTTTTTTGGGGGGCAACTATCCCTTTTTTTTTCATTTTCCTTGACATGACGCAACCTAACTACGAAACATATCACTTGGCATAGGGCTTTCCGAGTTGGCTCTCGTGTCTTATTTTCTTTTTTGCATTTTATTTTCTTCTCTACTTTCAACTAATTGCTCACATAACAATGTGTAGAAATTCCTTTAAAGTGGGGGTCATAGATTACCATAATTCATTTGCATTCTTGGTTCCTAGTGTAGCCTTGTTGTTTGCATAAAGTGTTTGTCACTTGGTGGATGACATTGGGTGCGATGTCCTTCGTAAGTGTGATATATCTCAGTCTATTGCATTCCTCTTGTTGGTTTGATGTGACACACTACATCCCTAAGTTGTGAATATACTATTCTTTGATTGTTGGAGACATTAGACACAATTTTCCCTAAGTGACTAACTTTACATAAACTTAACAAGACTCCTTTGAACATTCTTTTAATTTTTTGCATTTTACTTTTTACATTTTACCACCTTGCATAACTCAACTTGCATGTTTTTGGTACCTTTGTTCATTAGCATTTGTATTTATGGTCCCTTCTTAAAGTTATAAATGGGCATAACTTTAGCATTTTTGTGTTGGAAGCCCACCTAGCAGCATGAATTTTCCCCTAGCCACTTTTGTGTTTTTTTGTGGGTGCATACCAACTAGCGTATGTCTCTTACCTTTCTGGGCCTTCTCACCCCACAGAAAACTACTTATGTGTCCCCAGTGTGAGTACATTTGGGTTTTCTCATGCCCTATAGTGAGTATACATTATCTTTTAGCCTAGATCTTATCGACAACTAGTTGGATTAGCGATCGAAGCTTCATTCAGTTCATTTTCAACACTTGTGTGTTCTTATGTTCTTATGTTATTTTTACCATGGGATCTTCGTCCTAGGGGATTGATCATCTCTCTTGATTTTTGCATTCCATCTTGCTAATGTAAGTGCATTTGAACCCTATTCTTAATGTTCATGGCTACTTTAGTGTGAGTTTGAAGCAAGTTCATTCTCTCACTAAAGTGTGGGCCAAATGTGTCATAGAAAAATGGTCCCTTTCCATTTTCATGACATTTTAGGTCTTGCTTCATGGTATTTGATATGTTTTTCCTTGATTTTATGTTGCAACATGGCTTCAACATGCATATTTAGGTACTAAATTCATTTAATGATGTCTTGTAAAGGTGTTGTGAAATGTTGTAAGATATTTCTACATTCTCCTAGACTCTATTCATTACAATTCACCTAAAATCATCCTTTGACATGTCATCATTTCCTATTTTGAAGTGTTGTAAAGTCTTTTAACAAGATTTCACACTTTCCTAGGCACAAGTTCACTCTTTATCTCTTCTTATGACTTATTTGACCCCTTTATGCCCTCATATGCTTTAATTAAGTGTATTTTTGGATATTATCCCACCAAACAGCATTAAATGAAACATATTTCCCAACACTTGTTTTTAGGTCCTAGGTGGGACCCATTCACCATGGCTAGCGAATGAGTCACCCTTGGCCCCAAGTGAAAAATATTTCAAATTTCTTTTCAAGATTTTATAAAAAATCACTTGATGTCAGCCTATGATTAGGTATGAATGGTAAACTATGACACAAGATTGTATAAACATGCATTTTTCATCTTATTTTACATCTCCTACAATCTCATTCATTCAAGCAATTTCATACAACCATTCAAGCATATTACAATATCAATTCAAGCAACATTCGAGCACTTTGAAGCATCCATTAACATTACTTCAGACTTGCATTATCAAGGGTTTGGTGATTATTTACATTTGCATGTTGTGTATTCATCATTCTTTTTCATTTCATTATCTTTTCAAGGGTTTAATTACTAAAAGTGGGGTTTGACCAAGGAAAACCCCTATTCACTAACCCTAATAATTTTTCCCCTATTGCATGTTTGTTTACAGCCCTTTGCTTGTAAATTTGATAGGTTATTAGGTGTTGAAGATTGATTTCCAAGTCAACTAGGTGTTTCATGTCAACTTAAGTATATTTTATGCTTGAAGAGTGTTTTATGTTTGTTTCCTATAGAACTAACTTTGGAAACCCGAAACACATACATTTCCAAATCTGGTGTTGTAGAGTTGTCTTCTAATTTTCCAGAATATTGGGTGTGGATTGATTCACCATCAATGGCAAATGAGTCCCACCTTAGGACTGAAAATCTAAGTTTTGCTAGATTACAGATCTTGACTGTCAGAAACCAGCTTCTTACACTTTTTCACCAAGAGGAGGACTAATTCACCACTCTAGGCAAATGAGTCCCACAGTGAAAAAATAGTAATTTTTATCAGCATCCAAAATACTCTAGAATCATCACAATTCATCCAGATTCACTTAGATTCATCCCTTCTCTTTCTGGTCTACATATTTCTTCCATTTTCTTCATTTTTTGCATATCACAATTTGTTTCCAAACATAGCTTAAAATGCAATTTTGCATTCATTTTCATTCATTTAGATTAGTTATTTTCATTTATATTACTTCATTTAAGGATAACAATATCACACATAACATTAATTGAATGAACCCCCCACATTTTTGGGTCTTATCTCTCTCCTTTTAGGTGAAAAACCCTAGAAGAGCTAGAGAAGCACATAGGAACCGAAAATTGATGGTTCAAGACATAAGAAAAAATTTTGAATATCGACATTTTATAATCATTACTTATGTTAGGTTTCATCCATTGGCCTTACCCTTTTCCTTCCTATATCTTCCACATCAACCACAAACCTTAACACCAACCTTTCAAACATTGATAAATCCTTTAAGGCATCAGGTATCGGGCTTTGCATTAACTTCTTACCTCTTACATAATTTTCAATAAGATATTAAGGATTCTTTTCACCTTTCGATACTTGAACAATTTCTTCACATCTATTGGAAAAATTAGCTCTTTGGGTGTCAGACTTCAAGTTTTATTATTTCTCTCTGTCATAATTTTTAGTAAGATTTAAGAATACATGCTGACATCTGACACCTTCTATCATAACCCTATTAGGTATTGGCTTTCGATCTTTCTTCATTTATCTCTCTTATCTTTATGATATGGTGTAAACCTTAATGTTGACCCATGATCCTTGAAACCTTTTCGAGTATCAATACTCTCACTTACTACTTACCACTTACTTTCATTATGATAAGGCATAATCCTTCCTTCCAAACCATGATCACTAAAGCCCTTTCAGGTATCGACATTCAAGTTTTCATTGTACCCCTTTCTTAGCCTTCTGTAAAGGCATAAGCCTTAATGCAAAAAATTTATTCCCAACACCTTTCAAATTTTAGTTTGTTACTTCATTTATTTGTGCATTCAATATGAGGCATGACCAAAGCCCAAAGTATGACATCTTTTGGAATTTAATCATTATTTCTTCATTTCTTTGAGGCATTCAATAAAAGGTATGATCAAAGCTCAAAGCACAAAATACTATAGTACAAAGTAACCCTTATGCCCAAAGTTTGAAATATGATTAGACTTAGCTCAAATAGTCTATCTCGTTTGTTCTTTAGTAAGTGATATAGGGTTTAATCTTGGGGCCTAATTCCCAAAATTTTGCAACTCTACAAGACTTACTTCAATGACAACATTGCTAGTTATTTTTTAAGAACCAAACTTGATCTCACCAAATGCCTATAAATTTTCCATAATTCAATAATTAGCAAAGGTAAGGATTGCTAGGACCTTGCTTCTACTCTTTGGGCTTTGTGAAACCCAGGACAGTGCTCCTAACAATGTTCAAATGATACATCTATGCCATTTTACAATGAACATTGTAACTAGCAGATGCATTCCCATAAATTGTTAAATAGATAAAATCTCTCAAATATGTGGTAGAACCTTAAGCAAATTTTTACCTAAATCAAGGAATGAGTGGTACTTCATAATGTTGCATTGTAATTAAAAATGTTTGAGTGATTTCTATTGTGATTTTGTGTTCTTGGTTAGCTGCAGGCTAACTCATTTATATTCAGGATGACCAAATTACTAGACCAGTGCTCTATCTTTGGGTAACAGAGTCACATTTGTAATAAACTACAATACATTAGCAATTATATTTAACATTTGTTAACTATTGACATATTGCTTTGCAATACTCAACTCACCGTATTGAAAACAAAAACTACTTAGAAATCCTTGAATTTCAACTCACAAACCTATGATCTAATTAAGCATTCAATTAGTTCTTTGAACCAAATCAAAAATTAAATCATTAATTCAACCGAAGAGATTGAAGACAAACAAAAAGATCCTTGATAATTCTATTTATAATTTTGGAAGACAAAATACGTAGGAGAGAATTTGTTCCAGAATTACCATTTTCATTCATATGTTGTTGCTACTATAAAACTATTAAGCTCATTAAAAATCAAAATGTACCCTAGACTTCATACTATTATATTCATTTATGCTTGATTTAAAAAATTCTATTCATGAGCATAATTTTATAACGTAATCAACTAGAACCCAAAAAATTTAGAACCCATGTAACTAGCCTTGAATTCCCATTTATAGAAACATGGGAGTAATAAGCCTCAGGCCAAATTACAATTTTATTCAAATTTACATTTAACACTCAATTCTAAAATTCCCCAAACAATTATATTTGCATTTTGTAGAGACAGGGAAATCACAAAAGACAAAAAATCCCTTCCATTGGTGAAGATTTACCCTCCTTCCAAAATGCATCATTTGTCATCATAGCAACATTCAAAACCACTCATTCATGTCAACCAAATAATTTCTCCTCATCTGCACCCAAAACAAAAACTTATACATTAATTGAAGGAGATTTACCAACCCTCAAAAAGGAAACCCACACCGTTGCAATGGATTCCAACTCCTCTCCTTCATTTCAGTCATCAAAAAACAAAAAAAATTGAACCAAGACACTGCCTCTGCAGTGGTTCATCATCTTCAAAATCAGAGTATGCATGTCCCCTTCATGATTTTGCTAAAACTAGAGAATTTATCTCTCCATCATTAGAATCATATTGACCTGCAAGTGTGAGTAGGTATCAGGTGTGATCTGGGTCAACTCTCTAGCTTATCATCCAACAACCAGCCCCACCTTCCATGGCTTTATCAGGTTTCCCCATATAAGAATCATAAGCCTTATGGTACTTATAACGAGCTCTCCTCTTGTCTTTTGGCTTTGAAGGAGCTCCTACTACACCATGTTTAATTTCAAGTGTTTCATCCTAGAACTCAAGCATATTTATCGTCGTGGACCTCCTTACTAGTTGGGCAGACTCGTTGGGCTAAAATTCACTCATTCTTATGGTAGAACAAGGCTAAGGCTTATGAATTTTTGAATATGGAGACACCTTGAAAATTTATAGGAAAAGGACACTTCAAGACCATGCACTCATCCTATCAACTAATTTGAATTATGAAAATAATCAAACCCCTGCAAACCCCAGACACCTAAAACCTTTAAATCCCACAATGATTTTCTAGACCAACCAACTAACACACAATTGACACATAAAAATGTGAATACCACTTACCTGAAAAAACTATCTTAAATGCTCTTGTAGCTGCTTTCCAAAGCTCTTTATGCCACCTTCTTAGAATCAAGATCAATTTTCCTAATGATTGCAATTATGAAGAAAAATGGCTAAAAATTCTCATTATATTGAACAATTAGAGTGTATCAACCATTAATGCTCAAAGAAAGATCGTGTGAGCTAGCTAAAAATTAGCCACTTGATTTTAAATATTAGTCATTGATCAGGAAACAAGATGGATCAAATGGTAATCCATATCAATTTTTTTTTTTAAAGGTTGATTGCAAGCATTTGTTAACTTTATCCAATCAGAAAAACCCATGTGGATAAGCATTCACGCTATCCACGAGCTCCACCGTCCACTAAGCGTCATCATACAACCTTTCATTTCAAGTTTCCTACCTTCCTGTGAGATTTAACATGCTTACAACTATTAGATATGGGGTGGCAGGGAATGGCCAAGATTAAATCTCAAGCCATCAAATTGTGATTGCCTTAACATAAAACCACTTGCTCGCGTGTACAATCTTCTTACATAACTGAAGGGTGAGATCAAAATATCTTAATCATATATTGAACATGTGTTGAAGGATCCATTTTAATGGCACACACTTTATCCTATATATCCTTACGAAAATATTTTTCTTTAATAGTTTCCCCTCTAATGTCAGTTCCACCTTTTAGAAAGCTCCACGTGGCACTCTCCCACTTCCCCACTGAGAGACGTGAGGCATAGGTGGGTCCCCCATAGGGTGGTGGGGAGTAGTCAAGATTGACCCATGTCATCCTCCCTCAACTTTTGATCTCAAATAGGTGGGGTGTTTACATGATTTCAAGGCTCGGTGGGTTCCTCTGACATTGGGACACATGTCTTTAGCCTGCTAGTCCATGGCATTTTTTTAATGAAAAAAAAAATCAAATGGGATCATAGGGAATGACCATGATAATGACACATCACCAAATACCCACCGTTGATCTCACTAAATCATAACCTATAGGTCCATCAAAGTTGTTGGGCCCGCCAATGCAAAGGGAACGTGGCACTCACACATCAACCTATCAAATTATTTTAATGGAAAATGGAACAAAGTGTTGGAAAGGGGAATGATTGGGATTTAACCTTGGTCATCCAATAGTCATCATAAACCACCATAAACATGCATGTACAAAATGTTAGTTCATAAAAATGGGGCCACCACTAGGTATACGATAGATAGGGACATAAAGATTAAGGTTGAAACCTTCAGCATATGATGGAAAAAATTAAGCCCAAACCTAAGGCCTGACAAATATTTGAATGAACTGTTGAAAGGTGCAAGACAATTGAGAGGGGGGTGAATTATTTTTCACCAAAAAAAATCACAAATCTCAAACACTTATCAACTTCACATCCACTTTATTCTATTATTAAGTATGAACATGAAATGCAAATAACATAAAGAAATATCAACACAAGAAGCACTAGATATTTATAAGGAAATCCCAATAAGGGAAAAACCATGGTGAGGATTAACTCACAATATAAAGTAATTCCAAAACTGATTACAAAGAGGCTCACTAACCAAAAGGAGTCATTTTCCAAAAGGGAGGCTCACTACCTATAGATACAAAAGATAATAGAAAAATCCACCATAGAAAATTACACACTTCCACAGCCTTGATCAGAAGATTGCAGACACCATTAGCTCATTTCTTTTGGGAGTCTAACACATTAAAGTACTATTACCTCAATTCACTTTCACACATTATTGCTTCTCACACTTGTGGTATTCTTGATACATCAATTCATAAAATCTTGACTTGTATTTATTCCATCTTCAACCTTAGAAACTTTCTCCAAGGTTGGCTACATACACTTCAATTTAAAAATTCAAATTAGGTCAGTAACTCAACATTCCTACAGTGGAAGAGAATAAGAGCGGACCAAACCAACACTTAACCAAGACCTAAAACAATGTCTCAAATCAATCACATACTTCCTTAATTGACACTTATCCTTCACATGAAGCGTAGACACCAGGTTAGCCAAACCTAATGAAAACACAAATGGAATTTGAAGTAAAAACTTCTGTAATGAGAAGATAACATGTGAACCACATAACACACTTCACCATACATTGGAACACATCTCAAATTCCTTTATATTCATTTGTAGTAAATGCAACAACCTTCATACACAACACTTTCCATCAGTCCATCCAAACTGTGCAGACCCACACAGTAACTCTGAAACTCATCTTCCGGACCACCAAACCATGAACACCTTTACAAAAACATAGATAAAATCATTACAATCCTTCTCTAAGATCTACAAGACCTGAAACAAAATAGCAAAGGATTTTAGAGCAGAAACATTTCGCCTAGTTCATAGAAAAACAACTTTGCCAGACCAATTCACACACTGGTGAACACAACTTTCACTCTCCATCAAACTAGAAGCTATAATCCAAGATATATCATGCAATGATCCCCATAAACAACACTTCAGATCCACACAAGCATAGGATCAACACAGAAGAAATGTAGAGTGCATATTGAAGCACATTCTAAACACACAAAACTTTTTCTTCACTATTTCTCAAAAGCACCTGGAAACTCATCATATTAGCACACTTGCAACACCATAAAGATAGCTCCATTTACTCACAAGATCTCATCAATATCTCAACTATACATTCACAACCTACAATCACTTGATTCCTTTCTTTGCAACAACCTACACTGTGTTGACATCAATGACAACATTAATGACAACACCACCATACTTACTCATACTTGCAACAATCTCCCCCTTTGTAATTGATGGAAACACATGATGTGAAAAATCACCAAAGACACAATGCACACTCTCTTTTATTTTTTAGATTAGACAGCCTACACAACATTCCTACACTCTCTCTCCCTTGCAATATTCTCTCTTTCACATGACTTTCTATCCCCCTTTTTCTTTCACTATTTTTCACATGGCTCTCTCTCCCTGTTTGACATCAATGGAAAATAAAAAAATTCAGATCACTCCCCCTTAGGAGTGCACCCACACATTACACATCCCATACTACAACAATGAAAATTCCTACTCCCCTTGAGGATTAGACCTAATCATTTGTCCAGACACATGAAGAATTTGTAGATCAATTGGATAGATGCACCTCCATGTGCACCTAGTTCAAAGAAGGAAGGGAAGTAACCCCCAACTTCTCCCTGAGATACTCAAAAGTATCCTTCGGAAGATCCTTAGTAAATATATCTTCAATTTGATCCTTTGTAGGCACATAATCCAATCTGACTTCATTCTCTAATACCTTTTCTCTTAAGAAATAATATTTGATAGATATATGGTTTATTCTTGAATGCATTACCAGATTCTTTGAAATGTTTATAGCACTTGTATTATCATAAAAGATATGGATAGGCTCATCACACATCACTCCTATTTCCTTCAATGTTTTCTTTATCCATAATACCTATGTGTAGGAAGATGTTGTTGCAATGTACTTAGCTTCTGTAGTAGATAAAGACATTGAATCTTGTTTCTTGCTTAGCCATGAAACCAATCTTCCTCCGAGAAGGAATGCACCACCACTTGTACTCTTTCAGTCATCTATACAACCAGCCCAATCTACATCGGTGTAAGCACTCAAGGTGAAATTAGTATCCTTAGGATACCACAAGCCATAATCTAGAGTTCCTTTTAGATATATGGATATACTCTTCATAGTTGTAACATGTGCTTCTTTAGGTTCTGCTTGAAATATAGAAACCAAACTTACTGCATTCATGATATCCATTCTAGTAGCAGTAAGATACAATAGTCCACCAGTCATGGATTTGTACATGCTTTGATCAACTTTAGGGGAGTCATCATCTTTACTCAGTTTGCATCTAGTCACCATAGGGGTATAGACCAGCTTCGAGTCATCCATTCCAAACTTCTTCAACAACTCTTTGGCATACTTTGATTGTGAAATGAATATGCCTTTATTATTTTGATTCACTTGAAGTCTAAGGAAGAAATTCAACTCACCAATCATAGACATTTCAAACTCTTTTTGCATCTCCTCTGCAAACCTCTTGCACATACCTTCATTTCCTCCAAAGATGATATCATCAACATACACAACTACTATCAACATTTTGGTTCCTTCAACCTTGAAATAGAGATTACTATCTGTGGAGCCTTTTTTGAACCTTTGTTGTGTCAAATATTTGTCCAACCTTGCATACCATGCCCTGGGAACCTATTTGAGTCCATACAATGCCTTTTTCAACTTACAAACCATATCTAGCTTATCTGATAACTGAAATACCTAGGTATGTGCAGGATCATGATGGGCCTAAAAGTGGCAATATGATGGGTATGTGGCCGATGACTTTTTTCTACCCAAAATTGATGAAACAAAAAGGGTTTCTAAAGGAGATTCTTAGCTTTCCACCAATATAAATTATGATTTAGATTGAATTTAATATGTAATTATTATTCATTTTCTATTCAAATTATGACTAAAGTATTAATTGATAGACTAATTGAAAAACAACTATGGCTTTCAAACAATATGAATTTTTTTGAATCCAAAACATGCCTCACATTCTATGCTTCACATACTATTGGATTAAAAAAGAAAAATTGAATTCCATGAAGTTTTGACCAAGTTAAGGTGGTCAGACATACAAGTTTTTTATATTTTTTAAAAGTTGTAATAAAAAATTCATAATTAATTATTTACGTAGAAAAAAATTACAAAAAAATATGCATCACATTGGTACATGAGTCCTATACTTGTATCTAAAATCTTATAAAAAAATATTATCATTTTATTGTGGTTAGGGTGGTCAAACAGACACCTACTTCTTATTTTTTCTCTAAAATTTAAGTACTACTGCATTGAAATTTCAAATTTTCACCAAATAGATTTTCTTTTTTTGTAAACAAACCTAGTATTTTAGAAACTACATTCAATTTTCTACAAATTCTATTCTTACATATATTTGAAATAATATAGATAACTTATTCAAATTTTTATGTCAAGTTGCCTAACTCTGATTTTTCTAATTTTTTTGCCACTTAAGGGCCTATTTTTTCCATGATGATCTCGCACATACCCACCTCTAGTTGTTTAGTGTACACCTCTTCTTCCAATTCTCGATTCAGGAATGTACACTAAACATCCATCTAATATTCCTTGAAATCTTTGTGAGTAGAAAATGCCAAAAATATCCGAATAGCCTCCATTCTTGCCACTAAGGAAAATATCTCTTCAAAGTCTATTCCTTCAACCTATGAATAAAATTTGCACACAAGCCTTCCTTTGTTTCTTACAACTCCACCATTCTCATTCAACTTATTCCTGAACAACCACTTTGTACCTATTACATGTTCTTGTTTACAGGTCTAGGAACCAATTCCCACGTCTAATTCTTCTCTATCTGCTGCAACTCCTCTTTCATTGCACTAACCCAATTCTCATATTTGCATGCTTCGCACACTGATTTAGGTTATATCTTTGAAAGTAAACAAATATTTACCACAACTGCTACCACTTTTCTTCTTGTTTTTACACCTTCACTTTTATCTCCAATTATTTATTCTTCAGGATGATTATTTTGTACATATTTTGGGGTCTTAGGAGCAAGTTCCAAATCTTCTTCCTCTTCTTCAATATGTTCTTCTTCTTCTTTATTATCATCTAGTACTTTCCTACAAATAGGTTCATCTAGGTCAACTTCACTTATCTCAACTGGTTTGTGCATATCTTCATCAACTTTCACATGTGCACTCTCAACAATCTTCCTCAATCTTTTATTGAACCATCTATAAAATTGTCTACTAGTCAAATATCCAAGGAAAATACCTTCATCACATCTAGCATCAACCTTTCCAAGGTTCTCATCATCTCTTTTAATGTAACATTTTCTTCCAAAAACCTTAAAGTAATTCACAGTAGGAATCTTTCACATCCATGGCTCATAAGGAGTCTTTGTTTTGTTACCTCTAATTTGAACTTTGTCAAGAATATTAAAAATAGTGTGGATTTCCTCTCTCCAGTATACATTAGGTATATTTTCCTCTTTCATCATAGTTCTTGCAGCTTCTTGCATAGTCCAATTATTCCTCTCAACAACTCCATTCTACTAAGGAGTTCTAGGAGAAAAAAATGTCTCCTTATGCCATGCTCTTCACAAAATGTATTAAACTCCTGGAAGTGAATTCTCCACCTCTATCAGACCTTAAACATTTGATTCTTAGGTTCACTTCATTCTCTACCCTAGCCTTGAACACTTTAAATATATCCAAAGATTGAGCTTTCTCCCTAAGAAATGTAACCCACGTCATTCTATAATAATCATCAATAAAGAGCATGAAACACCTATCACCATTAAGACTTCCTATTCTTGTGGGACCACAAAGGTCAATATGAACCAATTCTAGCATTCTAGTAGTTGATTGATATTTTCCCTTAAAGTTGCATCTTGTTTGTTTTCCCAACTGAAAACTTCTTCAAATAGTATTGGTAGGCTTTTTTATTTTAGGAAGATTCTGGACAACCTCTCTTGAGCTAATCCTGATCATATTATCAAAGTTTACATGTCCCATCCTCCAGTTCCATAGCCAACTTTCATTAACTTGAGATACAAGGAATTGACCATCAACACCCTTAAGCTGATAAATGTTTCCATATGTTCTTCCTATAGCAACCACAGTTCCAAACCCTTTTCTAATATCACAAGTATTATCCTAAAACACAAGCTTCAATCCTTTGCTACACATTTGTCCAACAGTCAAAAGATTATGCCTCAAGCCCTTAACATAATAGACATCATTAGTACTTTTTTTTCCATCAAAACTAATTATTCCTTTTTGAACAATCTTTGCTCTAGAATAATCTCCAAACATAACTAATCCACCATCATACTTTTCAAGCTTAGTAAACTTTCTTTTGTCTCTAGTCATGTGATTTGAGCAACCACTGTCAATCACCCAATAGTCTTCATCTTGTTTAGCATGAAATGTAGTAACCAGAGTACCTTTCATCTCTTCTTGTTCTCCAGATCACTTTCCCTTGCACATCTTCGAGAGTTAGTAGACATTGATTTATTCTCTAAGGCTAGAAATAATCATTCATCATTATCATCCTCAAAATTAGATTCATCATAAAAAAATTCCAGCATCTTCTTTAACATAATACAACGTCTTGAGCTTCTTATCTTTTTTGTCTTTATTAACTTTGTTCTTCATGTGTATAGCTCTATTTGAACATATTGAAGCATAGTGATGAATATTTACACAACCAAAACATTTAAAAGGAAACATACCTTTGTACTTACTAGTACCTTTCTTCAACTTCCTTGTAAATTTTGCTTCCAACTCATTTGAATTATCACCCTCTAGATCATCTTCTGTCTTTGTAGATTTAAAGGTTGATTCTGTCTTCTCCTTTTCTTTTCCAAATTTTCTCATTTCAAATGTAATCAACATTCCAAATAACCATTTTTAGTGAACTTCTTAGGATCATACACTTCCTCAATAGTTGATACCTTGTTATTGTAACTCTTCGGTAGTGTCATCAAAATTTTCTCCATTACATCTTCATTTGTCAGAGCACCACCTTGTTTTTTTCACTTCATTCACTACAATATCGACCCTTTAAAAATAGCTTACAATATCTTCACTTTCTTCCATTTTCAGGTTCTCATATATGTGCTTAGTTGTTACCTTCTTTGAAAATTTCACTCTATCATTTCCTTCATAGATATCTTCAAACTTTTTCCAAACTTCATAAGCAACACCCAAAGAAATAAATTTTGTTCAAGATTCAGTCTTATATAAAGAACTATAGATTTTATACCTTGCTTTTTCATTTTCCTCATAGGTAGAAATCTCATCTATAGAGGAAGGACCACTTGCTAGTGCAACATATTTTGACTCAAGAGCTTTCCATGTCTTGTAACCAAGAGAGATCAAGTAACCTCTCATCTACAATTTCTAGTCATTGTAGTCATATCCATCAAACACAGGGATTGAAATTTTGTATGCCATCAGATCTAGCTCAAGTAGTTAAGCTCTTCTCTCAGGAACCAATGCTCTAATACCAATTGTTGAAAGGCACAAGACAACTGAGAGGGGGGGTGAATCAGTTGTCACCAAACACAATCACAAATTTCAAACACTTATCAACTTCACATTCACTTTATTTTGTTATTAAGTATGAACATGAAATGCAAATAACAAAAAGCAATATCAACAAAAGAAACACCATATTTATGTGGAAAACCCAATAAGGGAAAACCACGGTGAGGATTAACTCAATATAAAGTAATTCCAAAACTGAATACAAAGGGCTCACTATTAAAGGGCTCACTGTAGACACACAAAATATACATGCATCTAATCCTGATTCACTAATTTTAATTCATCCTTAATCATCCCTCTACTAACCATTTTAATTGAATAATGTTTATCTAGTTAAATTCATCATATTTCCTCTTTTAATTAAATAAATAAATCTTTATTTAATAAAATCATATTTCCCCTTCTAATTAGATAAATCAACTTTATCTAATATTCTCCTCTTAATTAAATATATCATTCTATTTGATTAAATCATATTCTTCTAAGTAATTAAATAAATCAATTTTATTTAATTAACCTTTAAAGACATTCCCTTTAAATTAAATAAATTAATCCTTATTTGATTTAAATCTAACATCATTCTCTTTAATTAAATAAACCCAACTTTATTTAATTAAATCTAAAAAATCATATTCCTCTCATTTTGATTTATTTAAATCCTAAAATCTAAGTCAAAAGTCAAAATCAGCTAATCTTCATCAAACTTAATCAAATATCGATTAATCCTAATCCTAATCACTCAAATCCTCTAGATTTTGCAACTTGCACAATAAATCAATTTATTTGATTTATTAAATCTCCATTTTCATTCAAAAGGACATCAAAGATGGAATAAATATTCCTCAAATTTGAAAAAGTCCCTCGAAAAGGACTTGTCCTCTCCAACAAGGCATTTATGACTCTTATATGTCCTTTGTGTATCAATGGGTTAAATTCTAGGTAAAGATTAGCATGATTAGATCAATAATAAAAACCCAAAGAACTATGAAGTACAATGAAAGCTAAAAACAAATGAAACAATTATACCAGTTGATTCATGAAGCCTCCATGATTCACCTCCATTGTACCTTCTAACTTGCTAATTGGGTTGCCCTCAGATCGAGTGTGTGAGCAATTTTTGATTATGCCAATGTCCTAAACAAGCTTTCAAGAATTTGATGACTATGCCTATGACTATGACAAATGATTATGCTAAGAAATGCCTAAGATCTAATGAAATCAAGTGCAAAAAAATAAATGTTGCGATATGTAAGTATGAATGTGAGTAGTCAAAAATGTGAGCAAAATTATCATTTTATGGAAAATGCAATTTTGGATGGACAGATGAGATTGAAAGCTGACAAAGCCTAAAATCTATGGATGAGATTTCATGTGACAATCCCTAATCAGGTTAGGGAAAAATCATTAAATGAGTGGTTGAGATGTCATCTGAGAAGATCTAATCGGAGATCAAGAATAAATGACATAATTAGTCAAAAAGATAAAGATTTTTGAAAATCAAGAAGATAAAGACTGCTTGATTTTTGAGATAAGAAAAATCAATCAGATAAAAGTTGAACTAAAAAGCGGATTTGGAAAATCAAGAATTTTCTCAATTGCTTGATTTTTGGAAAGAAATTACCATTTTGAATTAAATTAATTCAAAATATGGATTTTGTGTGATAATAAATAATTGATTTTCAGATTATTTACTAAAATGAACTGACAGTCAAGAATGTGAGATCATTTTAAATAATTTCATTTATTTAAAATGAGGGAAATGTTAAATTTGGCAATTAAATAATTTAAGATAATTATTTAATTTAGAGGATATGATTAATAATTAAATAAATTAATAAATTCATTTAATTATGAAAATTAGTGACATATTAAATAAATAAATGAAATTCATTTATTTAATAATCAGGAAGAATAAGGGAACAAAGGTAATTAAATAAATTAATAAATTAATTTAATTGTAAGAAGATAATAGACCCTTAGTGACGTATTGAATAAATAAATATAATTTATTTATTTAATAATCATGAAGAATAAAAGAGATATGAATTAATTAAATAATTATAAATTATTTAATTAATAGTCAAATGTGGACCAAGGACATAATTAAATGTCATAATTATGCTAGGACAAAAGTGGTAAAAATAAAGCTTGTAGGCCTAGGTCATTTTTACATGTCTACATTTTCCCCTCTTTGTAATAATGTAGCATGTCGCATTGTGACAAAGAAAACAAGTTAAAGTCATGCCCCAATGAAGGTACAGAGTATCGATGCACCCTCAGGAAAATTTTTGAATTTTGGCCAAGTGAAAGAAAAATTTGGAAAGTGTCCTGATGAGTCAATTTAATTATCAGAAAGATAATGGCACTGTCGGTTTTGATTTCTAGCATGTTTAGAGTAGCCAAAAGGGTGATCAAAGTTGGTCAGAAGGGTCCTCCAATAATAAGAGTTTCACAAATGTCATTTTGACTTTATAAATAGGTTGACAAAGGGGTAAAAGTCAATTCATTTTCACCATTCACCTTAGTGAATTTGAGAGCGACGAGCGAAGAGGACTTCTGCGAGGATGGTGATTCCAGTGACCGAGCATCACGGTGAGATCGTGCAGACCTTCGGGAGACTAGAGGGCTCAGAGCCAGTGGTATGTACCTCTAACCCACCTTGTCATTTCATCATTTTGCATGCAAAATTTAGGTTTTTAGGGCCAACAATGAATGCACTGCGACACATATGTGTGCACGTAAGACACATTTAACTTCGCATTCAACGCATTTGATGCGTTGTGATGCAATTGTAAGGGGTAACTAGGTCAAGCCAAGGATGCATGACTCATTTGCTAGAAAGTGCGATGGATTCATAATAGCGTGCCACACTTGAGAGTTATTACACCATATATGTCATTTTGTGACACATTCATTAGTTTGAGTGACGCATTTGAATGAAGTGTCGCATGTGCCATAGAGCATGACACAAATGCTCTGATGCGATGCATTTGATGGACAGAATGACACAATCGCTGTGTAGAGACGCAATTGAAGTGCAAAATGATGCAAACACTTTTTTGCGAAGCAAATGAAGTCAATGCGAGGCATTTGACTTTGACTTTGACTAAGGCTGATTCTGATGTTTTTCAAAATTTTAATGCTTTTGAGTTATAATAATGATAATGATGATTATCCATAAGGTATTGATGTGTTGTTTGATCATGTGCAGAGACAACTAGCACCTATCTATACTCGAGAGAGCAAGCCATCGACCTTCCAGTTCTGAGACCAGCTGTGTCTGCGAGAGCGAAGACGGTTGATGGAGCTAGGTCTGTATTATGTTGCCTATATGCCTGTTATTCAAGAAAATAAGGGGTTGTTGACTGCTTTATGTATGAGATGGCATTCAGAGACATGCTCGTTCCATTTGATGACTAAGGAGGCTACCATGACATTGGAGGATGTCTACCGTATCCTCCATTTGTCAATTTGAGGAGAGAGGATCGTCTATGACCCTCAACATGGCTATCAGACCTTTATGACCTATTATCACAATCAGGGTGCAGGAATTGACATCAAGAGATATGAGATCCACTGGGAGTTTATGGTAGAGCATTATGCCCAGTTTGATGCATTTTTGGGGACATTGATCGATGGGATATTGATTCCTGACCACCACAGACACGGGTTTCCCATTGGTTGGGGTGATGTGCTAGTGGGCATGAGGTGAGACCAGATAGCTTATGCTTGGGGGCCTTTTTTGTTAGGTATTCTCTACCATCAGCTTCACGAGGTGGCTTACAAGAGGGCACAAAGCATAGGGTGTGGCACGACACTTTTGATGATATAGCCTAGGAGCATGTGGCTATATTTCATCCTCCCATCCAGAGACCACAACTTGCAGAGGGGATTCCTTATGCTTATTACTATGTTGGTGCCTTACAATAGATGAGGGTTGGAGAGACAAGCTAGTGGCACCATTAGATTGACACCATGATTACATTCATTTGGAGGCCCTACAGAGACTGTGAGTAGTGGGATGACGAGGATGAATACCTTAGTTTTTGTAGGTAGTATCACTATCTAATTGGGAGGACAGTATAGAGTCAGCTCATCCTAGAGATGTATCTACCACAGCATGTCCTAAGACAGTTTAGAGAACAATAGGGTGTACATGCAAGCACAACTGAGTATGCCAGATCCTTGAGGGAGGGAGCCTGGGGTCCATTCATTCCTATACCATTTTTTTAGTAGTAGATTGATGGTCTAGTCGTGTAGCAGTGGGGATGGAGGGGTGGGATTGCAGATCCAGGGATGACTATGGATTATGACTTGTGGTGGAAGGCATGTCGACAAGTGTCATTGATAGATCCAAATGGGCCAGCACCGATTGATAGGAGATCGATGATACCCTGTGTGGCATGAGTTAGACGAGGGGGCCAAGATGGTGATAGAGGTAGAGTCAGAGGCAGAGGCATAGATGGAGGTAGGGATGGAGGCAAGGGTGGAGATGATGGAGATGATGGGGATGATGGAGGGGATGGCCAAAGATGCTGGAGAGATGGCAGGAGGTAGGGCCAAAGGGTGAGATAGCGTGTAGTGAGAGGGGCATTAGATGCCATCCCAAAGGCAGGTGAGGAGGAGGAGAGAGAGGATGAGGAGGGGCCTAGGCAGGAGTAGGAGGATATAGGTCATTAGCATGTCATCGAGGAGGAGTTCAGAGAGGAGGAGAGACATGAGCACGAGGAGGAGAGGTGGGAGGAGCAGGAGATTGGAGATGAGGCGGTTCGATAGGAGGCTGAGGTGGAGGTTGATATACCCCAGGACGAGGGAGTTGATGTAAAGGAGGTTGTAGAGGAGGAGGATGATGATGGAGATGATGATGATGCTATGGATGAGGTCGAGAGGCTCCTAAGATTGAGGATGGTGGAGGGAGATGAGGAGATACCATCTAGCTCGACATTGCCCCACGATGCCACGACAGACTAGATGGTGGCAGACCTATAGAGGAGACTAGATGAGAGTGCAACACAAGTCAAAGCACTATAGTCAAAGCTAGAGGTGGCTTGTGTAGAGCAGGATCAGGTAGTGATCCACTAGCAGGAGGCAGCATAGTGGTGTATAGAGTTTTCATGACTGTGTACAGGACCATCAGCAGATTTGGCACGGGAGTTTGGCAGGGTCAGTGCATGGCTTGGGCGATATAGGTAGTTATATAAGTAGGTCATACCAACTGAGATGAGAGATCCTACCCTGACCAGGACACAGATGAGGAGAGGCAGCAATAGTAGGTTAGGGAGTGGTAGTGGCAGTGGCAGTCAGAGCAGTGCAGGGGGCTCGACCTCTTCAGGACATACCTCAAGTCATAGGTCTCATCATAGGCATTCTTCTAGTCATAGGTTAGGGAAGTCACATGGTTCATCAGGTTTAGGCCATAGATCAGCACTTGATCTGCCTCCAGTGACAGATCCTTCAACTTCATAGAGTCAGGCCGTAGTATCATCACAGATGTATGTTACCGTGGAGATGATTCCATCAGTGTCAGTTCCATTGGTTTCATAGAAAGAGGTTGCTACAGGTCCACCTATTACCTTAGTGTCGAGCACAAGTCCTCAGTCACCACACTCTGCACTGTGAGGGGATGAGGAGAGCATTTCATAGGGCCATGCTTCCTACATTCATGTTTCGGTCTTTATATTATGACACTTTATGTATTGACTATCGAGCATGTGTGCTCTATTTTTTGGATATGTCATGACTCTATCCTGTGACATTATATATTTTTTTAAGATGATGCTATATGATGCAGTTTTGATGCAACCTACATGTGTGTTATGTGATTTTTATTTTTTTTCATTATGATGTATGTAATGTGGTGCCTATGTGGATTTATGCATTTATGATGGATGATGGTATTATTTATGTCTTGTCATGTATTTCCTATGATGGTTACTTATGATGTGATGCCTTGATAATGCAATGTTTATTTATATGTTGTGATGATGTTGTGCTATGGATGATGATGATATGCATAATGTATTTATTTGAATGGATGCCATTTTTATGCTTATATTAATGCATGACTATGTATAATGCAATATGTATGTGAAATGTATATGATTTAATCCTATGGATGATGTATATATAGACCTAATGCAATGTCTATGTGATTATGTATGCACTTATGTTTTTGTATGTCACGGGATATCATCGAGAAATGGACAAGAGAAGATGATAGGACATAAGGAGATGCATGTTAGTTCCTAGACCAAATCCTTCAAAACTTTACCATAGGACTTTTATATTTATTGCTCTTAATCATCAGTGGGCAGATTGTTGTGATGGCCAACAAACACCATGATATGACATAAATCAAGGTGTGCAAGGTTGTACCATCACATAAGACAAGAAGTCATAGACAAGGATGATAATGAATTAGATCAAGAGCACAATTGTCCCAGTCTTTTTGTCATAATCAACCACAAGCAGGAAAAGACAAGGACAATTCATGAAACGTCGTTGCTTCTCTAAATCTTGTTTCTAGGACATCCTTGAAAAATTAGCAACATGATTGCCAATAGGACAAAATAAAACTATGATCATGATACATCATTGTTTTTCTAAATCTCATAGTCAGGACAGCGCTGAGAAACTAGTAACATGAGTATCAAAAGACAAGACAAACGTCATGATACGTCGCTGCTTCTCTAAATCCTGTTGTCGAGATCTAGCTAAAAACTAGTAACATGATGAAAAATCCAAAGACAAGTGCCAAGTGTTTGCCAAGTGTGTCTGGATGCCAAGTGTTTTAATGTCAATATGTTAGGTTTGATGATGTTGAGATGCCAAGGTGTCAAGGTTCTGATGATGCCAAGATGACGAATGCCAAAGATTTCCAAATTTAGGAAGGACACATCTTGAATAATGTTGATGTTGAGAGGATTGATCCCTAAATGTCAAAAGGGATCCCTCAAAATGCCAGTGACAGTGACGATGCCTAGGAAGGATACATCCTAAGGCATAGATGAAAGATCTATTCTTCAAAAGGACGCATCTGAAAGATATTGATGTCAAGAGGAGTCATCCTTAAATGTCAAGAGGATCCCTCAAAATGTCAGATGACAATGAGGATGCCTAGGAAGGACACATCCTAAGGCATAAATGACTGATTTTTCTCTTCAAAAGGACACATCTGAAAGATAACGATGTCGAGAGGGGTGATCCTTAGATTTCAAGAGGATCCCTCAAAAATGTCAGATGATAGTGATGATGCCTAGGAAGGACACATCCTAAGGCATAGATGACAAAGGCTATTCTTGAGAAGGACACATCTAAAAGATAACCAAGAGTTGACAGTTTGACCAAATTTGACTGAATTGACTTGTGTTGACTATATATCAATATTGACATGCTAATGTAATTGTCACGTTGAGTAAATGGTTACCAAAATTTGGTTGCAGTAATTGGCTTATTTTGAGATGACCTATTTGACTTGAAGACTTTTTGACATGTGTGCTAGTGTAATGTCATGAACTCTAATGGACTGACCTAGTGCGGCCTCGGGGGCTCATCGACAGATGGCCTTGCCTACATCATACACTCAGAGACCTCATAGTTCGACACGACCAATGACTTTGTCTTGATGATGAAATATTGCATCATGATTTTATTTTGACAAACCTAAAAGGACTAACCTAATCTCTTAGGGACTCAAAAATGAGTTTTACCTACATAGCAAATGCGTAGGGACAACATAGTTTGGACAAATGACAAAGACTAATTGATTTGACAGACTTGACAAGAAATTACTCTGGTTTTTGTGATTTTGAGATAGTTTGACGTTTGACAGACTTGACAAGAAATTACTCTGGTTTTTGTGATTTTGAGATAGTTTGACGTTTGTTGTGGTTTCTTTAGGACATTTAATAATGTTTTTGGTCTTTCTTCAGGACATTTTGCCATGTTTTTTTCCTTTTTCATTCCTTTTTGTGATGTTTTTATCTTTTTTGTAGGAATTTTTGTGATGTTTTTGTCTTTTTTCAGGACTTTTACAATTGCCTAGACCATGCATGATATCCATTGTAGTCACATGATAAAAATTTGGCCCCTAGTCAAGTCCAAGACTTAGCCAATTTTAAAGGACGTGAAAGGGATATGAATGGGGTGCTGGATGGACAGTATTCAGGACTTGATGTCAACCATTTTTCAACCATGAAAGGAAGGGTATGATTTCATGGTAGATGTTGTGGCAGTGACAGAAAATTTGTTTCATCATTGGCCAAGACAGATAAAGTAACAGCAGATGGCAAAGCAATGATTGATTACACATGGTGCTTGTTTGCCAACTTTTCACCATGGTACTTATCCAAAGCACCTGTTTGCCAGCTTTTCACTGGTGGATGAGTTATTTCTCTTTACTATTTTTGTCATTTTTTCATTTTATTTATTTATTTATTTATTATTTTTCAATTTTTTTGTATTTTTAAAGTTTTCAACTTGACTTTATGATGCTATGCATAGAACTTTTGGAGATGTAGACTATTGATAGGCTTTTTCAGTTGTTCTCCATTTGGAGTTGCCAACTGATAAGCTCCAAAACCAAAGGAGGATATGATGATGTAGGGACCTAGCCAATTTGGTTCAAATTTACCAAGTTTTTCTCTATTAGCCTGATTCTTAGGGTTTTGCATGAGGACTAGGTCACCAACGTCAAACTTCCTGACCATGACCCTCTTCTTGTAACTATGATAGAGACGGTTCTAATATGCCTATAGATGGTTCAGAGAATTATTCCTTCTTTCCTCTAACATCTCCATCTCGTGTAGATGTGACTGTCTATACTCATCATCGGTCAGACCCTGTAGGGAGACTCGTAAGGAAGGAATTTCAACCTCAATGGGCAAGATGGCCTCAGCTCCAAAGACCAGGGCAAATGGGGTGGCTCCCATATGTGTACAAATGCTAGTGCGGTAAGCCCATAGAGCAGAGTTGAGTTGAATATGCCAGTCATGGCCAACGTCATTGATAGGATTTTTAAGTATTTTAACAATGGTTTTATTTGACGCCTCGACTTGACCATTTCCTTCTAGGTAGTACAGAGAGGAAAAATGATGTTGGATATGAAATCACTCACATAACTCACGAACGTCTTATTTTTTAAACAGATGTCCATTGTCAGTGATGATGGATTGTGGAAGGCCATACCAGCAAATGATATAGTTAAGAATGAACTTGGAGATTTGTTTTCTAGTTATGTACATCAGAGGGATGGCTTCAATCCACTTCATAAAGTACTCAGTGGAGGTTATAATGAATTTGTGGCCATTGGACTAGGTAAGATGGATCTTTCCCATGTGGTTGAGTCCCCATTGCACGAAGGGCCAAGGAGAAGTGATTGGTCAAAGTTCTTGTAATGGAGCGTGAATCAAATCAATGTGAATCTAGCATTGGTGACAAGTCTTGACATATTCTAGTGCATCTTTCTCAATGGTCGACCAATAGTACCCAAGTATCATTATCTTCTTGGCTAGAGTAGGACCACTCAAATGAGACCCGCATATACCCTCATGTACTTTGTGTAAGGTTGTGTGTGCTTCATTGGTGTCGAGACATCTAAGGAGGGTGTTATCAAAGCTATGGTGATAAAGGGTGTTGCAAATGATGGCATATCTTGTGACTATTTGGATAAAAGACTTCCTCTGGTTATTGGACAGATTAGGGGGGAGGGTTTGAGACTTAAGGTAGTCATGAATGTCTTGGTACTAGGGAGAATTAGGACCAACAAGATTGCATACCATCTCTAATTATGGAATATCATAGGTGGGGACCAATAGTTGTTCTATCAGGAATTCCAGCTGAGGCATATTACTTGGAATGTCAAGGAGAAAGCCAATCATAGCCATTGCATCTCCTACCTTGTTTTGTGCTCTTGAAACTTGCTCGAAAGTCACCATGTGAAAGTATGTTTGGAAGCTATCAACCACTCATTTGGAGGGCATTAGCTTCTCATCTTTTGTGTCATATTCATCATTAACTTGGTTGATGACTAATTGAGAATCCCATAGACATGTAGTGCTCTGATTTTCCATTTTATTATGATTCTAAGTCTTGTAACCAGTGCCTCATATTCCGCCACGTTATTTGTGCATGGGAAATCTATGCGGAAAGACTTGGGAATGGAATCTCCTTAAGGGGTGATAAACAATATCCCTGCCCCCAAGTGATGATTAGTATGTGATCCGTCAAAGTATAGCCTCCATGGTGATTTTGGTTATGTATGGAATATTTACTCATCTAGGAAATTTTCCACTAAGGGGTGATCACTTTGTATAGGAGCGTTTGCCAATTGGTCTGCAATCACTTGTCCTTTGATTGCTTTTCTTTCTACATATTGAATATTGTATTCTCTCATAATCATGACCCATTTTGCCAGATGTCCTATCAATGCTGCATGACTCAAGAGATATTTGAGGGGGTCAATCTTTGCTACCAACTGTGTCTGGTGGCTCAACATATAATGTCTTAGCTTCTAAGTTGCAAAGACAACTACTAGACAAGAACGTTCTATTGATGTGTAATTCAATTCATATCTAACCAATGTTTGACCAATATAATATATGGCCCTTTCTTTATCTTCTTGGTCATTTTGTGCTAGCAATGCCCCCAGTGTTGAAGCAATGGCAGAGATGTATAAGATCAAATGTTTTTCGTGAATGGGTGAAATGAGGACTAGTGGTGACAATAAGTAGTCTTTTATTTGCTGAAAGGTTTCTTGGAATTTATCTGTCCATACAAAGGGGATGCCTTTGCACAAAAGATATTGGAATGGTTGAAATTTTTAGACCAATTTTGCTGTAAAGCGCTGGATAGATTGTACCCTGCCCTATAGAGTCCTGAGTTCGCTTATTCCTTTGGGAGGAGGCATGTCCATGATGGCTTTGAATTTTGCTGGATCAACTTCAATTCCTTTTTGAGAAACTATGTATCCCAAGAGTTTACTAGATGTTACGCCAAAGACACATTTCTTAGAATTTAGTCGGACTTTGTATTCTTCTACTCTCTTGAAAATTGTGTCTAACACCTTCAGATGATCTTTTCTTGTTACTGATTTAGCCAAAAGTTCATGTACATAATCTTCCATTATTTTATGAATCATTTCATGTGTAAGGAAAGCTAAGGTGCAGAACTAACTCTCCTAACATCAAAACCTCAGGGAAGAATGCAAAGATACTTTTAAATTTTCAGTTATAGTCTAATTAAGATACACTTGAAAGAGATAACACAAATAGAGAAATAATCATACACAGATGAACACTAGATTTACGTGGGAAAACCCTTACGGGAGAAAATCCCCTTTGTAAATTATAGTAATGGAATTACATACAGAGATTAGACTTATCTTTCTAATGTCAATTTACAATAGCATAATCCTTGATCAACCTTGTACAGAATATTTAAGATTCAATACACTCATAATTAAATTCACTGATCACTCATCGAACTGGTCATCCAACCATTCATCCAACTGTTCATCAAACCAATCACAATCTTCCATCTCTGAGTATATCCATGATGCCCATGGCTTTTTGATCTTCCTCTTAGTAATAGCCACAACAGTCCAACTGCTAGCGGTTCCCATTCTACTCCCTAATTGGTCAAGGACAAACCATGTAGGATGGTCAATCGGTCAAAGGCATTCAAAATGTATTCACATGTCAGTGAGACACTATCCATGTCTCCCCGATGCCACAAGACTCAACCCTCAATGTCGCCAAGAGTCATTGCTATCAGCAAGAGGTTCCACCAAGTTCACAGGGTCGCATCAACCTCAGCAATATCATTGGTGAGACAATCACTATTCGATGAGACATCATACCAATGTTCAAAGGTCACATAGATAAGAGTATTCCCATCGGAAAGACTATCGTCCTTCACCAAGAGATCATACTGAACCTTCATGTTATTCTGAAATGTCCAACAGTCAACAAGACTTACTGCTATCACTGAGAGGTAATATCGAATACTCACACCTTTCGCCGAAGACTTCAGTTGCTAGGAGTCTCACCGAAGACACTCGTTAACAAACACCAATGTCAACATGACTTACCACTTTCACCAAGAGGTTACAATGAAGATGACAGCTAGTCAGCGAAACCACAACCATTGGCAAGACAATCAATTGTTGCTAAGACTTCATAACGAAGCCTTCAAGTTATCTCGATGACTCTGAGTGTAGCTATCGATGAGACATGCCATATCGATAAGACTTTATACCAAAGCAAGCCTTTCTGCCAAGGGTCTCCCCAATGAATTTGAATGTAAAACTTTCGGTGAGACTTTCTATATTAGTAAGACTTCATACCGAAGCATATGAGTTACTTCGATGGCTCCAGATGCTATGAATCTCCCTGACACCGCTTGTTGCCCAGAGTCTCCCTGATATCTGATAAGAATGGCTTGTCGGCCAAACCAACCCACTCAGCATAGGGTTATAGTGAATGCCACAAGTCACAGCAACAACACTAGTCAGTAAGATAGAAACATTGTCTCGGCAACCTGTACAAACCACAAGGTTACTAAACTGCCAGTCGGCCAGACAAAAGGAATGTCACATCAACTTGGCTCTTTCAAAGGTTTCATCTTGTGAGATTGAGGCACATTATTCCAACAAACTCCCACTTGACGAAGATCACACAGGCACCTCCAGAGCACAACAAAACTACTAAAATTCATGGGCATTGAGGCCCATCGAATTGGCACACCACCTAAACTTGTCTATGCTCAGTGGCTTTGTTAATGCATCTGCAACATTCTCTAGAGAATCCACTTTTTCTAATGATACCTTTCCATCCTCCACCATATCCCGTACAAAATGATACTGTACATCTATATGTTTTTTCCTGGCATGGAAAGTAGGATTCTTTCCCAAACAAATAGCACTCTGACTATCACAGTAAATAGTTATTTTCCCTGCATCAAAACCAATATTAGAACACAAATGTTTCAACTAGATTGCTTCTTTACAAGCATGTGTAGCTACCATGTATTATGCCTTTGTAGTGGACAAAGTGACTATAGCCTGCCACTTACTCATCCAACTCACTGCACCACCATTCATCATGAAAATATATCCACTGGTGGATCTTCTGCTGTCAATGTCCCCTATCGAATCAAAATCCACATAGCCTCAAATACTGAGATTCCTTTGTGATTCAACAAAGTTCCCATGGTAACAAAAAGCATATTCTGAAGTGCCCTTCAAATATCTAAATACCCTTTTCATAGCATCCCAATGTGTTCTTCCAAGATTAGCCATAAACCAACTAAGTACTCACATTGCTTGGGCAATGTCTGGCCTTGTATAGACCATTTCATACATAAGATTTCCAACCGCACTAGCATAAGGCACACTGGTCATGTCCTCCATCTCAGTAGGAGATTTCAATCTTCAATAGATAGCTTCCTTCCCTACAAAACTGGAACAACTAGCTGCTTGCAATCATTCATACAAAATCTCTCTAGAACAGTCTTGATATACTTACTCTGACTAAGCCAAAGTTTTCTACTATTCCTATCCCTGGTTATTTCCATTCCTAGAATATACCTAGCTGCACCAAGATCTTTCATTTCAAATTTTGCAGACAACTGAGACTTAAGATCAGAAATCATTAACTTACTATTTCCTATGAACAAAATATCATCAACATAGAGAGCAATAATAAGAACTTGATCACTTTTAGCTTTGTAATACACACAATGATCATATTTTGATCTTACAAATCCCAATGACAAAACAAGCATGTCAAACTTCTGGTACCGCATTCTAGGAGACTGTTTTAACCCATACAGAGATTTATTTAACTTGCAAACCAATCTTTCTTTACCTTTTTCCACAAAGTGCTCAGGCTTGGACATATAAATCTCTTCTTCAAGATCACCATGAAGAAATGTTGTCTTCACATCCATCTATTTGACCTCTAAGTCATACACTGCTGCAAGTGACAAAAGAAATCTAATGGACGTCAGCTTGGCTACAGGAGAAAAAATTTCTCCATAATCAATTCCCTCTACCTAGGAATAACCCTTCGCAACCAACCTCACCTTATATTTTTCCACACTACCATCTAGACCTATTTTCTTTTTAAATACCCATTTATAGCCCATAGCTTTTCTGCTTTTAGGCAAGGGCACCAAACTCCAAGTATCATTCTTTTCTAATGATTTCATTTCTTCATTCATGGCTTCCAACCAAGAGTCTGAATCAGACATTCTAAATGCCTCTTTCACAATCCAAGGCTCATCAGTGCTAGAAATTAAAGCATAGGAACAAATAGAATCTATCAGAGAAAAGCCATACCTATTAGGTTGCTTTCTTTCATGAGTTGACCTCCTCACTTGTTGAGGCTGAGGTTTTTCTTCTTCTTCAGAACTTTCAGAACTACTTGAGCTCTCCTCAGTTTTAGGTACATTTTGAATTTTCAATTCCTCTTTATCTAGTGTAGGAGGAATTTCAACTACATCCTTTTTATTTTTTGATTTTTTCTATGACTACAGATCCAAGGTAGAAGGCTTCACCTCACGAAAGATAACACTTCTATTATATAGAACCTTCTTCGTATTAGGATTCCAAAGCTTGTAGCCTTTTATGCCAGCACTATAACCAATAAAAATACATTTGACAACTTTTTTCTCCAATTTAGATCTTTTCTCATACGACACATGTGCATACGCCTCAGACAAAAACACAAATATGTCTTAAAGAGGGCTTCTTACTAGACCATGCTTCGAAAGTTGTTTTCTCAACAAGAGCAGAATTCAGAGAATGGTTTATCAAGTAACATGTTGTAGCCTCAGCCCATAACTTCTCCAAGCCAACACTACTCAGCATACTTCGTTCTCTTTCCATCACTGTCCTATTGAACCTTTCTGCAAATCCATTTTGTTGCGGAGTGTAATGTGTAGTTTTATGTCTTTTAATCCCATGATCTTTACAGTACCTCTCAAAATCATCAAAACAAAATTCACCACCATTATCCATCCTTAAGCATTTTATTTTTCTTCTAGTCTGATTTTCTACAAGGTTTTTAAATTCCTTAAACTGACTGAACACTTTTGATTTACTTTTCAAAAACTAAACAAATGTTCTTCTCGAATAATCATCAATGAATAATACATAGTACCTTGACTTAGACAAAGATGGAACATTCACTGGACCAAAAACATCATAATGAATATAATCAAGAAAACTAGAAGATTTGTGAGGACTGGAATGAAATGAAACACGGTGTTGTTTACCATATATACAATGTTCACAAAACTCAAATTTGAGGTTACAATCTTCAAGCCCCTCAACTAGGTTTTTAAACCTTTCTCACCAATGTGGCCTAGCCTATGATGCCAGAGCATAGACTTTTTTGCTAGAAGTTTAACTTCCATAGAGTTTACACTATCAGGAATTTCTTCCTCTTTTCCTCCATGAGTAGCTTTATGTGACTTGGCAGAGACACTATTACTTTGCACATCATGTGCATCAAGCTTATACTAGGTACCAATACGAGCACCTCTTTCTAGCACCATAGAGCCTCTAGTCATCTTGCAGCCATTTCCAGAGAATGCGACTTGCACTCCAATATCATTTAGCATACTAACAGAAAGTAAGTTTTGAGCCAGACCTGGTATATGCATTACATCATTAATTCCCTTCACTCTTCCATCAGGGAATTGAATTCTAACTCTTCCATGGCCAACTATTTCCAATGATGAATCACTTGTCAAATACACCTTTCCACCATTGTATTTTTCATACTTCATGAACCAGTCTCTATGAGATGTCATATGGAAAGATGCTCCAGAATCAATCAGCCAGACATCATCTGATGCCTACGTAGCCAAGGCTGTAATGAAAGCGGTTGCATCACTCTGAGAAGAATCATTGTCGGAAGAATACTTCTTCTTCTTTTTCTCCTCTTTACAATATTTTTAGACATGACCAATTTTTCCACAATTCCAGCACTTCACCTTGGACTTCTTGCCAGGAGACTTTGATCTCCCCTCTGATTTCAATTTAGACTTCTTGTCCTCCTTCTTGCCTTTATCTTTCGATCTGCCCCTAACAGCAAGAGCCTCCTTTGCCATCTCAGAATATTTCCATCTCATCTCTTATGATAAAAAAGAAGCAACAACATCTTCTATCTTAAAAGTGGATGTCGTACTCCCAATAGCCATCACCAAGTGATCCCAAGAATCTGGAAAAGAACATAATAATAGCATACAACGATCCTCTTCAACAATCTTCACACCCATAGATGTTAACTGTGCAATCAACATGTTGAATGTGTTCAAATGATCAACAACAGATCCTCCTTCCTGCATTCTCAAAGAGTACAACTTCTTCCTCAAGAACAATTTATTCACCAAGGACTTGCCCTGATAAATAGCTGCCAGTCTTTTCCACAAGGAAGATGCAGTCTTTTCTTCATGAACATTCAAAAGAACAAAGTCTACTAAATAGAGCCTTATTAGCCCCTTAGATTTTCTATCTGCAAGGTCCCAATCTTCTTGCTTCATATGCCTGTAGGCTTTTTTCTAGACACAACAATCCAAAGATCATGATCAACTAACAAATCTTCCATTTTAAGTTTCCACAACTCAAAATTGCTGCCATTGAATTTCTCAATTTCAATCTTTCCTAACGTGCTTTCCATCTTAACCTATAATTTGAATTACTAAACTTCTACAAGACTCCCACTGAACAAAAATTAACACAAAAAACCCAACGCACCCACAAGGATAACACAATTGGCCAGGCTCTAATACCACTTGTAAGGAAAGCTAAGGTGCAGAACTAAATCTCCTAACGTCAAAACCTCATAGAAGAATGCAGAGATACTTTTAAATTTTCAATTACAGTCCAATTAAGATACACTTGAAAGAAATAACAAAAATAGAGAAATAATCATACAAAGATGAACACCAGATTTACGTGGGAAAACCCTTATAGGAGAAAAACCCACCACACCAAGAAAGTCCCCTTTGTATTACAATAATGGAATTACATACAGAGATCAGAGTTATCTTTCTAATGTTAATTTACAATAGCATAATCCTTGATCAACCTTGTATAGAAAATTTAAGATTTAATACACTCAGAATTAAATTCACTGATCACTCATTGAACTATTCATCCAACCATTCATCCAACTATTCATCAAACTGGTCACAATCTTCCATCTCTAAGTATATCCATGACGCCCATGGTCTGTCAATCTTCCTCTCAGTAATTGCCACAATAGTCCAACTGCTAGCGGTTCCCATTCTGCTCCCTGATTGGTCGAGGACAAACCACATAGGATGGTCAATCATTCAAAGGCATTCAAAATGTATTCGGATGTTGGTGAGACACTAACCATGTCTCCCTGATGCCACAAGACTCAACCATCAATGTTTCCAAGAGTCATTTCTTTCAGCAAGAGGTTCCACCGAGTTCACAAGGTCGCATCAACCTCAGCAATTTCATCGACGAGACAATCACCATTCAATGAGACATCATACTGATGTTCAAAGGTCACATAGATAAGAGTATTCCCATTAGCAAGACTATCGTCCTTCACCAAGAGATCATACCAAACCTTCATGTTATTCTGAAAATCCCAACAGTCAACAAGACTTACCGCTATTGCTGAGAGGTAATACCGAATGCTCACACCTTTTGCCAAAGACTTCAGTCGCTAGGAGTCTCACCGAAGACACCCGTTAACAAACACCAATGTTGGCAAGACTTACCACTTTTTCCAAGAGGTTAAAATGAAGATTCCAGCCAGTCAGTGAAGCCACAACCATCGGCAAGACAATCAACTGTCGCTAATACTTCATACCGAAGCCTTCAAGTTATCCCAATGACTCAAAGTGTAGCTATCGGCAAGACATGCCATATCGATAAGATTTTATACCGAAGCAAGCCTTTCAGCCAAGGGTCTCCCCGATGACTTCGAATGTAAAACTTTTTGGTGAGACTTTCCATATTGGTAAGACTTCATACCGAAGCATATGAGTTACTCCAATGACTCCAGTCGCTATGAATCTCCCCAACACCGCTTATCGCCTAGAGTCTCCCCAATATCCGATAAGAATGGCGTGTCATCAAGACCAATCCACTTGGCAGAGGGTTACAATGAATGCCACAAGTCATAGCGACAACACCAAATGACAAGATAGAAGAATTGTCTCAGCAACCTATACAAACCACAAGGTTACTAAACTACAAGTCAGCCAGACAAAAGGAATGTCACACTGACTTCACTCTTTCAGAGGTTTCAGCCTAAGAGATTGAGGCACATTATTCCAACATCATGAAAGATTGTGCTCATAGCCCTCTAATATGTGGTGCCTACATTTTTAAGACCAAATGGCATGACATTCTAGCAATATGTACCCCAAGGGAAAGTGAATGTTTTTTTATGTTGGTCTTTGGGAGCAATATGAATCTGATTATAGCCTGAGAAACCATCCATGAGGGACATCATCTCGTATCCTGTCGTGAGGTCGACTATGATATCAATATTTGGCAAAGGAAAGTCATCTTTTGGGCATGCCTTGTTTAAGTCTTTCAAATTTGTGAAGAATCAAATCATTCCATTTGGCTTCATTACTGGAACAAGGTTAGATATCCATTCAACATAATCAATAGACTGTATGAACCCAGTGTTTAGAAGTTTCTTCAACTCAGCTTTGACCAATAGCATGACCTGAGGATGCATTTTGCATAACTTTTGTTTAACTAGTTTGACGTTTGACAATAATGATAGATGGTGTAGAACCAGTTCTAGGTCTAGTCCCGGCATGTCGGCATAGGACCATGCAAAGTTGACTTTACATTCTACAAAGAATTTTTGAAATTTTGGTCTCTCTTCTTCAATCAAGGGTGCAGCAAAGAGGACCATTTTAGGATCTTCTATTGTCGATATGTTGTCTTCTATGGTGTCCTCTATGAGCATAGCTGATTTCTCTTGTGTTATGGGAAGAAAGTCCAGTCCTCCATCTTTGGGCACCTCAAAGAGGTTTTCACCCATAGATACATCCTTTGTTTTTACCTTTTTTTCGTCAGAAGGTTCCTTTTGGTTTTCACCTAGAGACATTTCATTTTTTTCTTTATTCCTATTTTTAGTTTTGTGACTGGAGGATGGAGAAATCTCGCCGAAGTAGGCTGCACAATCTAGGTCAATGGTGAATCTTGCCTTGTGATCACCACTGGGTATGCCCTCACGTAATCCCATAAATTCTGTAATAGAATCATCATTCTGAAAGGTGTCTAGGACTGGCAGGCCTTGTTGGTCCCAATCGATTAATTGTGGATAGACTAAGGAAATGCCATCGTCAGCGTTGGTGAATTGAGTGGAGGATGCAGAAAGCATGTAGATGGATTCAAAGATATTGTAGATGAAATTATCATCATCCAATTCCACATCGGACTCTATCCAATATTCCCCTTCACTCATTTCATATTCATTTTCAAAGTAAGGGGTGAAGGACTCGAAGTCATGGTTGGTAGTCTTATCTGGCAATTCAGATACATTCAACTGATGGTGACTAGATTCAGTTGGTGGGTCTTGTATGTCACGGGGAAGGGAAATGTAAATGTGACTATGTGGTGCCTAATCAATTTAAAATGTTTTCCAAAAATTTTGTTCAGAGGTAAGCTCCCTCGTTTCAACAAATAAATCATCGAGGCAACAGTCACTTAAGGATCTTTGGGAGCCAAATTCCCACTCTTGGGAGTCAGTTTCGATAAAGTTTTCCTTAGTGGTCTCGACACTTTTCGAAGCATGCACGTGCTCACTCAAAAGTCCACTAGTACGTTGGTCGTCATTGTCGAGAAATCCATACCCTAATCCAAGATACTTTGGTATTTTGAAAGATTATATGGGCTCTCTTCATCCAATTTTATTTTTGCCTAGTCCACTAGTTCCATTGTATCCCTTAACCCTCATCATGTCATATCCCTTGCCATATTTCTTAATTGGTAATGGGGGTAGGTCGGCCATTTGTTTATAGAGCCATCTTATAATATCGGCAAGGTCCTCGTTACTCATGTCTCCCCATTTTATGAAAACCATTTTTGGTGGAACTTTGAAAATTTCTTTGGGTTCCATTCTAAAACATGGCCAACCATAGATCTTCAGAGACTTGGGTATTGTTGTGATGCTATATGCCATATGTAGTTTGAATTATCCATAGCCTAGGTCATGGATCTTGACATTGGATTCATTCTTAGGAAGTGTGGAAGATGGTGGCATGGTGGAAGATGTGAAAGATGATTTGAGTGTGGATGGGTCAATGTATTTAGAAGAAGAGGTGCTAGGAGCTTCTCAGTTGATGGGCACTCAATTTTCAGAAATACCCCTTAGGTTGGTACAATAGTGAAAAGGGTCAGGGTCTCCATATATAGTGATTTATGTGTCGTCAAATGGGAATTTTAAGAATTGGTGATATGTGGAGGACGGCTTTTAGGGCATGAATCCATGGGCAGCCGAGTAAGATGTAAGGTAATTCTAGATCCAGGACCTGGCAAGTTGTATCCACAATGATTGGTCCCACTCTGATAGGAAGAGAAATAATAGCTCACAAAGAATGTTCTTCGTCATCATATGCTTTTATGGTTATAATCTTTATAGCGTCCACGCATACATCAGAAAACCCTAGAGCCTTAGCCAGTTTCAAGGAGCATATGTTCAATCCTACTCCACCATCTACTAAAACTCTTTTGACCTTGTGCTTATGGATGAAAGTTTTGATATGTAATGTGTCATTATGGTTGGTCTTGGGTGACGAGTAATCTTGATCAGAAAAAGTGACATGGTGAGGTGTAGTGAGGTATCCCACCATGGTCTCAAATTGGTTGACATCAATATCCTTAGGGATGGAGGACTCTTGCAGGGTTTTATCCAGTATAGCATTATGCATGGGAGAAATGTGAAGCAACTCAAGTATGGAAATATGCACGGGAGTTTTTCCAAGTTGGTCGATAAGGTTAAACTGGCTCTTAGGTTGCCACTACTTTGTGGTCAAGGTGGGTTGTGACTGCCTAGGAGATGGACTAGGTATGGTGATCTTAGGTTGCTTAGCAGGAGGCAGACTAGCTATGGTGATCTTGCCACTTCAAGTAGTGGCATTGCATTGGGGTGCTCATTTGATTGTGATGGTGTTGATGTATTCATCATCAGTTTGGACATTGTTTATAGTAGGTCCACCGAAATAGTCATACTTGGCACAGGCGTAAATGGCATGATTATTGTTTGTCTTACAACCTGACTTGGAAGCATTATTAGAACCATGGTCTTGCAATGGGATCTTATGAATGGTATGGTCAGAATTTGATGGAAATTTTGGCCCACCTAATTCAATTATTTGACTCTCGATAAGGTCTTGCACAATATTTTTAGTTGTCAACAGGATGATGTCTTATGTCCTTTAGCCCAGTGGTAAGCATAGAAGGCACTATCACCAAACCATGATGGTTTAAAATTCCCTGGGTCATATGGCTTTGGTTCTTCAAGTGTGATCTGACCATTTTGAAGGCATTTCTTAAGGACTTCCTCCATGGGCTCACCCAAGGAAGTATATGTGCGACCCCTAGGGAATTGTCTTGTTTGACGGTATTGTCCTTGATTTTGACTGTTTTGACCATTTTGGTTGTTTGGGGGCGTTAGTATCGTTGTTGGCTTTTTTTGCGATTGAACCCCTTTCAGAGCTCGTACAGGACCCATAGTGTTTACAGCCTTGGCATCAACTACACCATCATTGGTAACATGTTTATTTTTGGTCCAGTACTTATTTTTGTTAGTGGACAGATTTGTGTTTGTGTTTCTAGGACCCTGCTTTAGCTCTCCCTTTGCAATAAGGGCTTTCTCAATCTAGAAACCTTTTTCGACTAGGTCCGTGAAGCTTTTGCAACAATGCACTTGTAATGCATATTTTAAGGGTCATAGAAGTGTTTGAATGAACATGTCCGCCTTTTCCTTTTTGGGTATGTTGATGTGACAACAACTAACTAGACTTCTCCATTTTTGGAAGAATGGGATGAACGTTTCGCCAACATCCTCTTGCATGAGATTGCATAAGCTAGTAATAGAGGTGTCCATGTCAATGTTGTATGAGTATTTTTTATGAATTTTTGTTTAAGTTCATCACATGTTTGAATATCTTTTTGAGTGGAGAACCATTCAAGGGCAGGACCTGCAAGACTTTTAGAAAAGAGTCTCATCAAGTATGTTGGTTCATATGCGACATCCATACAGTTGGATGCAAATTCTTGGACGTGTTCAATAAGGTTTGTATTTCCTCTATATTTGGTAAAATTAGGTGACACATATCCCAAAGGAAATGGTGGCATGTATAAGTTCATGTCAAAGGGGTATACAAAAAAATTGTATGACACTTCTGATTTCTGGCCGGATAGTTGTATTTTTTTCTATGGTCTTCTCTAGAGCCATCAACTTTGCTTGCAATGCATTGATTATAGGGTCATTTGTGGTCCCATACATTGGATTGATTGGTATGCCATAGGTCCCCATTTGTTGTGAGTGGATGTTGGTGTGTTGTTGAGGGATGGGTTGTTCTAACATGTATGATGTGTTCTAGTTTGTGTGTTGTTGGTATTGAAAGTTTGGATTGTGGGTATGTTGGTGGGTATGAATATGGGATAATTATGTCAGAATGTGTCCCCCAACCATTTGGGTCGATATTTGAGGAATATGGTGACCATGAATATTTTGATGTGTGAATGATGCCATATATTGTGTGTTTTGACTACCTTGTCCAAATTGTTGGGTTTGTACAGGGGGAATGGTCATATTTTTTCCTTGGGAGGTGATGGCATTAGACTATGTTCATGTATGAACATTTTGTTGTGGTCCTTGAATAAAGATACGTCATTTACCTCCACCCAAAGGATTATGTGAGATACCAATGAGACGATATGATGAAGATGTACTCATGGTACTAGATGTAGTTGTCAATGGAGGATTTGTATGACTTGATGATTCCCCCATGGCATTGACCATAGTGGTAAAGAGAGGATTGGAATAACTTTTCCACACTGCCGAGGACCCAAAGGTGGCTCCAGCCGATTGTGACAATATTGTGGCTATTGTGGGAAATGTGACGGATTGTGTTCCTCCAATGGATGTAGCATTTATTGAATTAGAGTTGTTTGGAATGTTGGAGGTAGCTCTCATGGTCATTGTGACATTTTGTGAGGTAGCGTCAAAAAAGGTATTGCTTGTGGTGTTTGGAGGTTGACCACTATTTGACATGTTATGTGTATTGTTGATGTTATTGGTAGGAAATGTCGATCTTAGGGTATCAGTATCGAACCCATGAGGTAATTTTTCTCCTTGACTTAAAATTATGGCCAAATATTTGTCTCTGTCAGATGAGACCATTTGTTCTACAAAGTAGGCCACCTCTGGATCTTGTGCTACTACCTCTCGGTTTTCCTCAAGTATTTTCCCATATTCATCCTTATGTAAGAATGGTTCAAAAGGGTTGTTTGATGAGCATGGTATGGTCGTGAGAGGTTGAGTATTCGTGTTGCTAAATGGGTTGTCAAAAATCTAATTTGGGTCATAAGTGTGATTGGTGACATTGGAATTAGAATCTTTCCCAAAGTTTTTCATTTGTCTTTTCTTTCTTTGGAGTCTAGTTTCCACCATAAAAGGGAATTTCTCAAATGAGGGTAATGAAAATGATGGCTAAATGTAAGGATGATACTAGCCTATGCTTTTTTTTTTTCTTTTGTGATAAAAGGATGAAAATGCAAGACTATGTTTTTTGAATTTTTTATAGTGAGGGATGACAATGCAACAGTGTTTCCTAAAGAAAATGGCCAATGCAAAATGACGACTAGGATGAAAAGTTATGACAAAATTTTGGTATTTTGGAATAAAGGATGACAATGCAAGGTGATGACTAAGGAAATAACTGATGCAAAATGACAAGGTTGTCAAAGCCAAATTGTCGAATGAGGGCTAAGATGGTAATGCTAACGAAGGACTAAGGTGATTAGTGTAAATTCTAGGTTCAAAATGAGGACTAGAGGTGGACAATGTAAAGTCTAAGTTTAAAATGATGACTAAGTTTGGATAATGTTTGGAGAAAGGTTTGCCTAACCACTCTAAGCTTGACTTATGTCTCAATTTAGGTTATCAAAATGACTTGCTAAAGGGACTAAATGACAAGGTCAAAATGACAAGTGAGCCTGCCTAACTAGACTGCTAAGTTGGAGGTTCTCACAAAAATGACAATGACCGAAAAGAGGAATAATGACTATGTCCCAAGATACCCTAATTTTGAAAACAATGGTTTTTTCAAAGTGTGGAGATTTTGCCTAATCCAAAGTTTTCCAAGATGAAACCTAAGCAAAAAAATGATGATTATGATGCCTAGGGAATGCAACTAAAATATGGAATTTTTAAACCTATGGTTAAAGTGCTAGCTAATGAATGCAAATGATGGACGTTTTGAGCAATTTCGATTATGGTTTCTTACAAAGACTTTTGAAAAAGATGTATTGATAGTAGGCCAATATGTTTGGACTTGAATTCTGGTATGAAATAGTGGTTGGTTTGTTGACAGGAAAATGTGCCGCAACAGGAAGCAAATGCATTGTAGTGATCAAATGCGACATTGGAAATGGAAAATGTGTTTCAGTTTTGAAAATGCGGCTTTATAAATGTCAAATGTGGTTCAATATTTTAGATGTGGCTTTATAGAATGAAAATGTGTTTCAAGATAGGAAAATGTGGTGTTTGAAGTATCAAATGTGTGTTATCAGAGCAGATGCGTTGCAAAATATGGTAGATGTGGTCTGACAAAGTGATTGTGTTTTGACAAATGCATTGCAAAATATAAAAAAGTCAAAGTTATGATGTTTGTGGTCAAAAAACTTGAATTGTTGAAAGTTTGATGATTTTTTTTAGATGTTTAGGTGTTGTTTGTTTTGTTTATGTAAGCAGCAAACACTTGGAAAGCACGATGTTTTGAAAAGTAAACAAGCACACAAGAGAACAAGTACAATCCTAGGTTAGGCCAAGACAGTATTTGCTAGACTCCACATGGGTTTCCCTAGCTGCATATCAGTAGCATGTGAATGCAGAAGCTTGGCTACATGGGCTCCCCCTTATAGTGCACTCTCTTCTTAGGCCAACCAAGCTTCCAACCCCCATGAAACTCCCATGGTAGATGATCACCTCTACTAAAGACTGTGAAGACGTGGAAGGCTTCACACCGACCGGTGTTGTACTAACAAATAGAAGGTTTTGGGCTTACTGCACAAGAGTTTTTAATTCGGGATCAGTGTGCATGAATGCAAGTGCATTCCCCTTTTTATCATACTTTTAATAGAGTATACTTTGTCGATTAATCTCCACCATGGTTTTCCCCCTAACAAGGTTTCCACATAAAAATCTTGGTGTTATGGTGTTCACATTGTCTTATTAATGTGCATGCATGTTTTTTTATGTTTATTTGTTGTGGATGCTATTAAAGGTTAAATATTGTTGTTGATAGTTTAAGATCTATTTTGAGATTCAACATTGTGGAACACTGATTTCCCTCCTCTCAGTGTTCCTAGTGTCCAACAATTGGTATCGGAATAGGTTCCTCTTCTGAGTTTAGCAGCTTGAGGTGGATCTTGGATTACAATGGATGCAAGTGGTCTTCAATAGCAGCTTATGGTGGCACTAAAAGAAAATCTTGTGGATGCCAAAAAATTCATTCAATCATTGAAGGAAAAAATAAATGAGTCAAGGGAAAAGAGGGAAGATCTATGTGGTCAGTTAAAGAAAAAAGAAAGAAGAGGCCCAAAAGGTTTTCATTTTAATCAAACCCTAAAATAAATAACATAAGAATGTGAAAAGCTTGTTAAGGAAAATACTGCTCTAAAGCTTGAAATAGAATCTGTGGCAATGAAGTGAACTAAAGAGATTGAAGAAAGAAAGCAGAATGAAGAGAATCTAGCCCACTCCTTGAAAGAGAAGTATGAGGAATGTAGCAGAGTTCATAATGGATTCATTTAGCTAGAGATTGAACTGCAACAATCCAAAAACAATGAACAGAAGCTTGAGAGATAGGTAGTTTTTCTGAGAGATGAGCTTGCCACTGTAAATGAGTTTAAGGTGAAGTTCAAGATTAGTTCTACTAGGCTCAATGAAATAACTAAAGGACAAAAGGACGTAAATGATAAGCAAGGTATTGGCTATGTGAAGGATGTGAGCATCAGATCTGAACAAAAGGACCCTGAAAAGAAGAACAAAGTTAGACGATATCCAGTAAGACAACCCAATGCTCAAAAATTTAATGGATATTGCTTTGTTTGTAATAAATTTGGGCATATGGATTCTTAGTGTAGAAGTAAGTTAAGTTTTGGCATTCCATCATTTTTTGGTCAATGTTTTAACTATAAAAAGTCTGTTCATAAGTCATTAGAATGCAGAAGCATGTATGTGAGTAAAAGGAATGCTAAATGTTACATCTGTGGAAGATTTGGACATATTGTTAATCAGTGCAGATCTCGAGGAAATCAGTGGAATGGATGGTACAGACAGAAAGATAGGGTATGCTACAATTGTAACAAATTTGGTCACATTGCAAGAGTCTGCAGAAACAAAAACATGGATAAAAGAGGTCCATAATATGAAGGAAAAAATTCATAGAAAGGTGATAAAGGAAAAGAAAAAGCATCTATGGAAGAGATAAGAGATCAGATGAAGAAAACATGGGTAAAGAAGAATGGATCTGATGAATGTAATAAGGCTCACTAACTCATTTGACTACAAAATCTGACGAAACATGTATACTTTGATGTATCATTCGGTTCTTGTAAAATTTGATGTGTAATTTTCAATTTTTTGAAAGTTTATCCCCGACATTCGTCGAAATTTTGACGAACCTAGGGTTCATCAAAATGTCAACTATCAGTTTCGTCAAAATTTTGACAAACATCAAAAATAGAAAAAAATAAAATTGTGACCGACATAAAGAAAAGTGAGTTCGCTGATTTATTGTGACAATGTTTTGCTCTACTTGAGATAGTTTGTGGAGAACTAAGGACGATTTTCTTGGGAAAAATTAAAAAAAATTCAAGAAGATAATGCCAGTTTGAGGGTAGTCATTGTCTTTTTGTAGAATTCAGTTGTGAAGTTAGATTTGTAGTTCCAGGTTTGAAAATCATATTTTAAAGCAACATATCATCAGATTTCATTTTTAGAGGTTTAGGGTTTTGAGAATTTCATGTCCAAATTTTTTTGTGTGGAATCACCATAAGATCACAACCAAGGAACATATTCTTGTGACTGTAATTATGTGATCCATAACTCTATTGGTCATGTGGCACAGTTGTGCTATAACAAATACATGATGCATTCATGTGTGACCCAAGTTTAATGTGGCTATGTTGTGATAGAAATGGAGGCACTCATATAATGTAGTTAATTCAGGTTGTATAATGTAGGTGTCAATCATCATTGGGTGCATTCAGGTTGTCTCAAGTTTAACAGGTTAGGATGTAATTATAGCATGATCGAAGAGTGATTACCTCTTGCTGCAATAAAGAGCCTATAACTCTGGTTGATATGCAGAGTGGTTGTGTTATATCAATTATGTAGTGCATTCAAGCACAACCCATGTTTAATGAGCTATTCTAGAGAGTGATCAAGATTTTCTAAACCTTATGAATGTTACTTGAAAGTGTATAGATTAAACTACAAACCAAGTTTGTTACATACTTGAATGCAATCTTGGGTTACCACAAACTATAATAATGTGATATGCTAATAACCATTATGGAAAGTATTAAAGCAAGACCCATGATATATATGATACATTTCCCTTATCATGTTTACACACCTCAATGATCAAACACAAGCTTCCCACACACTCTAGGATACAATCCAAGATCATACCACAACTTTTTCAAGACAACTAATTTTCTGACCCAAGATTTAAGGTTGTTTTTTAATACCAACATAAGCATTGGTAAGAGCATGATTAGGGTATAAACCCTAGGCCTCTATAGAAACATAAACAATAACTATAGTGGATTAGTGAGGTTGCAATACCAGGAAGATTGAGACATTATAGGTAATAACAAAATCTTGTAATCTAAAGATTGTAGCCAATAGCAAGCACACTATGTAGCTTAGTGACATTTGTAAATGCAATCTACGGTAGGAAGAATGGCAATCACTTGAGATGTGACAATCAAAAGGAGGCTGAGCAGTGACAAGATAATAAAGCTCAAACCTTGCATAGTAAACTGAAGATTTTAATAGTGTTTTCCTTACCCCCTTGCTAACCTTAAGGGATTTCCAAATGTTTTTGGTAGTGTTAGACAAGGAAAATGCAATCAAGGAATGACTATCCAAATGAGGTAATAGTGGTAATCATAGGTTCAATGTTTCTTCTTAGCCATTAATGTATAATGGAGGTCATGGATTGCATGTTTGAGCAATGTTTTGAGACTCATCAAAGATGGGAGAATAGTGAATAATACCTTGTGGACTGTGAAGTAGTGTCAATAAGGTTGAAGGATCTTAAGAACTACAATACCATGAAACAATGAGTCCCCTGTAGTAAGTAGGTAGTCTATTGGGCATAGTTTGATTTTATAGAAGGATGCTCATGGAAGGAATCTTCAAGTGATAGTGAGTGAATTGTTTGAGATTGCAGCTGAGGGTGCAATACCCAGTCTTAAAGGAAGATAGCAAAGCAATAAATGTGCAATAAAATCAAATCGTACACAACAAACAATTCACAATGTTATCTTGCATAATGCCTTGAGTTTGAAGACAAAAATCTTATTGTATCTTCATGATGAAAGTGGTGACCTTAATGGTCAATCACTGGCAACCATGATTTTAAAACATGTTATTGTGCTTATGGAGACAACATTTTAAGCAAGGCAATGGGAGGTATGAAGGACTTGCTTTATATGCATACTATACAATCTAGCTTAAGACACCATTCTTAGAAGAAATTGAAGGTGGATTATGGAACTCAAGGGCTACCATGAAAAGGATTAAACCAAAGACTGAGATCTATTTAAAATCCATGGTCATGAAGATATTAAAGATGTCACATGCAAAACCCTAGTAGCTGGAGTAATGAATACAGTGCCAAAGGGGATAGTGTGCTGGGGTAGATTTAGGAGATCACATTATCTAATTATAGGGAAATACATCATTTTATTTTAGTTTAATTAAAAAGAATCATTCTAAACCCTATATAGGATACATTGATACTTCAAAAGCCTCTCAAGGAATTTGAGATTATGCAAATATATGTTAAATTAATACCTAGATTACAAATAGTAGCGGGAACAATGTAAGATTTGTTGAGCAGAGCAGGAATGAGATAAGCAACAATGAATCCTATGCCTCCTTTCATGCACATCTCCTCACCATTTTCTGTCATTATTTATGGAAACACTTCTCCATTTTGGCAGTCTATGCTAGAAAATAATGTTTTGATGAAGGTTTTAGAGTATGTTTATTAAAATGAACACTCCATTCTGATGGGCTACGCCTGAAAATAAGATTTTGACAAAAATTTTAGGGTATGTTTATTAAATTTTTAGAGTATTTTGGCGGGCTATATTCTTGATTCCTTAAATGATTTATTCAAATGGATTGTGACTAAATAAATGACTATCTATTTAGTCATTTTTATTTGTGTGACTAAATATTTTTTAATCAATGACCAAACTAGTAATTTATTTACTCATTTATAGCTGAGTTACAAAAAAATAGCATAATTTAGTCATTTTTAGTTGTTGTGACTAAAATTTTTAGTCACTTGGTCATTTATTTTCCAAATTCTACTAGTGTGTGCTTCCTTATGTGATTGGGGCTCTCTCAATGTTGAGGGGCCTAGGGATAAGCTCCTCATAAGAAGTGACACATTGCATCTTTAACTAAAAGGATAAATCTGTATTGACATTAGAAATGATGATTTCAACTTGCTAATCCTTAGGAATGGGTCACTTGCTCCTACTAGCTCACTACCTCCATCGTTGTAGGAAGTTTGCGATCAAGTTCAATATTCTAATTTTAGGAGTCTTAACGGTTGGAAATCATAGTAAAATCAAAATTTAATAAGTTTTGGAATTAGTGTTTTAAAGTGTTTTTTGGGGTCATTAACTTCAGACTATCTTCTCTTTTGCAAGAGTGGTTGCATGCCAAAAATTTTTGGTGTAAAATATTAGAATTATTAGATTTTGTTACCTGTCTGAATAAAAATTATTGGAGTGTGAGTTTCATATTTTTTGAAGATCTAAATAGTCAAGCTTGGTAAATAAAAATCATGTCAAATAATATTAGTCCAGAACAAAATGAAGAGACACTTGATAGATTGTGGGCTAGATTGAAAGGAAAGGGTGATGGGAAATGTTATTGTCCTTGCAATAATTGCAAGGGCTTAAAGATGAGATGACTTTTAATCACAACAGTTGAGAAACATTGTAGGCAGCATGGTCGCGTTGAAGGGGGGCATGATTATCGTCTATTGGTAAGTTGTTCATTATATGTGTTTATATTGATTGAATTTTTAAATGTTTATATCGTTTAACATTTTATATATATATATATATAATCACTTGATCATGATCATGGTTTATTTGTGTCTATCATTATTATAAAGGTGGGGCACCCTAGGGTAGATGATATGGATTATCACAGCTTGGAGAATGTGGTTTTGCAAGCGGATGAACATGGTGTTGTGAATATCGAAGATGAAGTTAATGATCCTATGGAAGAAGATGATCATGCACCAGAAAACATAGTTGAAGATGATGGTATGAATACATTGATCCATGACACATTTAGTGGCAGAGCTAATCATGATGATCAAAATGACTTTGATGATGTTAATGATTTACATGTACTTGAGAAGGCATACGAGCCCCTTTATGAAGGCTCCCAAACAACTCTTCTCTCTATTGTATTGTTGTTGTTGAACTTGAAGGTTATGAATGGTTTATCAAACATAGCAATCTCACGGATGTTAAGGTATGTCATATATGTCATCTTTTTTCATCTATTTTAATTGTTGTTAGTTCATCACTAGTAAATAAACAATGAAATATGTACCATTAATATTCTTTATATTAACAAATTCTTTTTTGTTGTAGATTGAATGGTGAATTTTTGTTACCACCATCAAATATTTTACCTTGCTCATACTGATATTTATCTACCATTATGAAAGATATCAGAATGGAGTATCAAGCAATAGATGCATCTCCCAATGATCATACTATATATCATAAAAAATAGTAATTTGCAACAGAATGCCCGAAATGTCATATCAGTAGATATCGAACAGATCAACTAACAAAAAAGGTGTCTTGCAAGGTTCATTGTTATATTCCCATTATTCCACATATGCAACGATTATTTAGGTGTGAAAGCTTAGTGCAATTTATGGATTACCATGCACAGAATAAAAGTGGAGATGACATTGTTTGAATTCCTATGGATGGTTCTACATTTAGGGACATGGAGGAAAAATTGCCACACTTTAAAGAATAACCTCATAATCTCAAGCTTTCATTAGGAGCAGACAGTGTCAATCCATTTGGAGAGTTGAAAACTATTTACTCGGTGTGGCCTGTCTTTGTTATCAACAATAACATTCCTCCATGGATGTCAATAAAGAGGGAGCACATAATATTGTCAATGATTGTTCCAGGTATTTGTTTACATCAATTTTCTTTAATGTAGTAGCATCTCATTTGTCTTATTTGTTACATAATGACTTATTTTTTTTTCATTCAATAGTCATGTACATTAATTTATATATATTACAATAAAATGGTTATAATAATTGTGTAATGTTTATGTTCATTCAGCTAGGTAAGTACCAAGTTAAATATATGAATGTATATATCGAGTCTCTTATCGACGAGTTACTAAAGTTATGGAATGGCGTCACTATGTATGACGTCTCTAGACCAATAGGACAAAGACAATTTCAATTCCATGCAATGCTTGTATGGACAATTCATGATGCCCCAAGGCTAACACATTGTTTTGGTATGTTATAACGTTTGACTGCACTTTAACAATATTTTATTTGATGAAGTAGATATCATGCATGTTTTTAAAATAATCTATTCATTATATATAATTATAAAAATTGACATATTTAATCCAATTATATATGATCTTGCAGGTCTTCAAACAAAGGGAAAATTTGCATGTCCAATTTGTGGTCCCAAGATGAAATCTCGTCATTCAGTAAGTTTAGGAAAGTAGGTGTTTGATGAGTATAGGCACTTCATAGAAATAATAAGTATCGAACTACTAAAAACATCTTTTCAATGGGAAAGAGGAGACTACATCAAAACGACAAAGAATGACACCTCACCTATGGAATTTGGAATATAATAGAATTAATCGTCAAGGTTATACATCAAATCAAATTGTTTATATATCATATATGATATGTTTTGAATTTATATTTTTATATTGTGTTGTGTTTACTCATGTTGTAATTGACAATGATTTTCGTTGTTAATTTGTCTAACTTATATGCTTTGTGAAGGTCATCAAGGCATTAATGGCCAGCTTCCACATGGACTGAAAAGTTATCCCAGACAATTTAGTAGGTTTCCCTACTATGAGCAGTTACAAAATGTGCATTTGTTTG